>VSMD01020923.1:0-104632 GCA_008750895.1 Mirza zaza
AAAAAAAAAAAAAAAAAAAAAAATTAGAATTCTCAGAAAGTTCTGAAATCTAGGAAAAGGTAAACATGTACAATTTTTATTAGGGAGTTGGTTATTTTTTATTATACTAAAAATTTGAGCAAGACAGAAACATCATTGCTAATGATATATGTGTTTTATTTTACAATTACAATAATTATTTTGTGTGTGTGTGTGTGTGTGTTTTGAGGAGACCGAGTATCACTCTCTCACCCCAGGTAGAGTGCAGTAGCAACGTCATAGCTCACTGCAACCTCAAACTCCTGGGCTCCAGCCATCCTCCCACCTCAGCCTCCCAAGTAGCTGGAACTGCAGGTGTGAGTCATGATGCACAGTTAATTTTTCTATTTTTAGTAAAGAGAGGTCTCATTTTTATTCAGGCTGGTGTCAAATTCCTGAGTTCAAGCAATCCTCCTTCCTCAGCCTCCCAGAGTGCTGGGATTACAGGTGTCAGCCACTGGACCTGGCCTCTAAAAAATTTGATAAGACAATTTCTTTCCTTCAACACTTCCACATAAATATACTCCAAAAGGAAGTTGGTCAATTTCAGTAGGAGAGAGAAATTCTCTTATTTTCTTTAACTCCTAGAGCACAGATCTAGAGTATATACTACATTATTTAATATTTAATTATATATGTAATAGGTAATGCCTTTTTAAAGCCTAATTATTATGTGTTATCACTGCCAACCCAAGAAGACTGGTTATGCCTTCCTTGGGCAGAGGTATCATCCCCTAGATTTTTTTTTTTTAATACTCATAGTACCTGGCACAGACCTGGTACAAACTTAGTACATGAACAGCTTTTCTTTCCCCACTACTCAGATATAAGGGAATTGTATACAAATAAGGTCTTTTACAGGAGCTCATTAAGATGTTATAAGATTATTTTTGAAAAATAATGGTAAATAATGGTAAAAAAAAATAATGGTAAATCTTTTAATTTCTATAATCATCCATACTCATAGAACATTTTAAGTTAACTCTAAAATTGGTTAAAAATTGCAGTAAGTATTTTGGAGATAGAAAGTTTCTTCTATCTAAACATAGATTCTAAGTTATTTAGAACCTTTCCTACATTTGGCTATAATTTTATAACTATACATAAATGTGCTGTTTTGTTTAAATATGTGAGACAGACATGGATTTATAATGATTCTAGGATTTCTGGGCAAGACTTTTTCTTGTTCATTCATTCATTCATCAGTTCTTATATTGAGAACATGCCTTGCACCAGGTTTTGCACTAGATTATTGAGAAATATATGCAATAATTGCTAACATCCACTGAGCAATTCCCATGTGCTAGGCACTCTTCCAAGACCTTGCCTTGTAGTAATGCTCATTATCCAAAACTTAACTTTATAAGACTCAAAGAATTAAACTGCTTTTCCAGGGGTACAAACCTAGTCAAGAGGTATAGCAGAGATCTGAATCAAGGGCATCTTATTTAGAGCAAGAGTTAAAAATCATTATAGTATTCTGCTCCCGTTATCAGATAAACAATAACTTACTGAACAGTGTTCTAGAAAATGTAAGGTTTAATGCAGGTGCCATTTAAATCATACCCTAGAAAGTCTGCTTAATATATTTGAGGATTTGCTAAGACATAGTAAAAACAAATACTAAATTCTAAAAAGATATATAGATATTATCAGACTTCATCATTATATTCAGACCTCTGTCTGTTGTTGCCTAAGAATACACACTGTAATGAAAAAAATGATGTACCTGGAAAATTGTCAAGGTTTCCAAATGTAAGGACAAATTGTCCAAGTCTACATTTGGACACTGCTATGGACAAGTAATTCATCAATAAAAATGCCTCAATCAAGGAGTAAAATTGAAACATCCAGTTTGTAGGAGACCCAAAAAATGTATCTTCCAAACTTCCAAACTGTGGGTGTTTTGTTTTCTAAACTAAGTTAACAGTCATTCACTTGTCTTCAATGTCTGCATTAGATGAATAACAATTATAAAACCAGAAATCCACTCTACCATAGCAAATTAAAATTTTATGTAAGATCTGCACCTGCAAGGGGCCCTGACATTGACGAGTCTCTGTGAATCAAATGCTTTGCTAACAGAACTTACTCATCTGTATCAAAAACACAGCATACTCTTGCCTAATAAAGTCATTCCTTCTGTGCTAATTAAGACAGTACCAAATAAATAAATACATACATAAATAAATAAAGTTATTCAGTCGTGAACACTGAAGGCTCCCAGTGGGTAGTCTTTTCACAATTCAATTTCCCCAACGGGACTAGAAAAGGAAATGAAACAACAAATTGTACTCCTGATGAACTAAGCAGAAGCTGCTATTCTATAGGGAGTCCCGCTAGGTCAATTAGTTCATCATGCTAACAGAATAGCAATCCAGAAACCAATGCCCCAGCAACAGAGGTTCAAAAAAGTCAAGTTCAATGGCCTCCTGTAACACTGTCTTAGTGAAAACTGCTAGGAATTGATGTGTGTGCCAATGGTATATTTCAATATATGATACTGAACAGTGATTAATCAATGAAAAATCAAAGTAATAGCATTACTGCATACCTTTATTAATATATACATATATTTACCAGCTAAATGCATTTTTCATTTAATGGTTCTTGCATTTTCTGAATCAACTTAAAACATAAATGATATGAAATAGCAATATTTTAAATTACTATGATTTCTTTACAGTTCTCATTGTATCTTGCTTAACCCCGAAAGATAAAATATAGCTAGATTTCATTTTAACAAGCTCAACTATTTTAAACATGTATAAGTCTAAAAACCAACATACTTTAGATCTAAAAGTAATGTTTTGTGAACAATTATTAAATACAAGATTATAATGAAAGTAATTTAAATATATATCTTAAGAAATTTTAGAATTTTATATAAATGAATATTTATATAATATCTGTGTCATCATACATTTGTATACCATTTAGAGCTAATGAATTACTTTTACTTGCATTACCTTTTCAAGTATCACAATATTTTGTTGTTTAATGCAAAAAAGTATTTGATGTTTTATTTAAAAATATGTTCCTTTATTATTTTGTCCCCATTTAAAGCTTTAAAAGTTTTAAAAAACATACAAACATGTCATGCAGAGATTTAATTTTTTTTTTAAATTAGGTCTCTGAAAATAAGTCATTGCTACTTTCCTCATTTTCCTTAAAAGAAGTGAGGATCTAAGGTGAGAAGTGGTATTTGCTGATGAGAGGAAAAGCATGAGTAAACCTCTGACCTCTCAGTTCTCGCTCACTACTTGCATTTTTCAAGTTTATTATAAGTCAGCATATGTTGAATTATTCTGGCCACTCAAGGTAAATTGTATAGGGTAGGAAATATGAAAGAACATAATGAAGAGAACAAAAGTTGTATTCATAGGGCTATGCATACGCTAAAATTAACATCCAATGATATTTACTATATCTGTATAAATATATTTTCTTCAGTATAACAATAATGCTATATTCTTTATATTTTTAAAATTAGAGTAGGTAATATATATTCATTTTTTAAAATTGAATACAGATAACTGACCTTTATTATTGACAGCAATAATAAAAACAATTAATAAAATGGAAAAACACATGTTGCTCATAGATTGGTAGAATCAACATTGTTAAAATGTCCATATTACCCAAAGTGATTTACAGATTCGACACAATCCCCATCAAAATACAAATGTCATATTTTCACAGATCTAGAAAAAATAATACCATGCTTCATTTGGAACCAGAAAAGAGACCGGATAGCCAAAGCAATCTGAAGCAAAAAGAACAAATCTGGAAGTATCACATTACCAGACTTCAAACTATACTACAAGGGGATAGTAACCAAAACAGCATGGTATTGACACAAAAAATAGAGACACAGACCAATGGAACAGAACAGAAAACTCAGATATAAACTTTCCACATATAGCCAACTGATCTTTGACAAAGCAGACAACAATATACACAGGGGAAATGAATCTCATTCAATAAATGGTGCTGGGAAAACTGGATAACATGTAGAAGAATTAAACAGGGTCCATATCTATCACAATGCATAAAATTAATACAAGATGGATAAGGACTTAAATGTAAGGCATGAATACTAGAGGAAAATGTTGGAAAAACTCATCTAGATTTTGGCCTAGGCAAAGAATTTATAAATCTATGAAGAAGATCCCAATGGCAAGCACAACAACTACAAAAATAAATAAGTGGGACTTGATTAAACTAAAAAAAAAAAACCTCCTGCACATCTAAGGAAATAGATACCCTACAAAATGGGAGAAAATATCCATAAACTATACGTCCAATAAAGGGCTAATAACCAGAATCTACAAAGAACTCAAGCAAATCAGCAAGAAAAAATTAAACAACCCCATCAAAAAGTAGGCAAAAGACATGAACAGAAGCTTTTCAAAAAAAGATAGACAAATGGTCAATAAACATACAAAAAAATGTTCAACGTCACTAATCATCAGAAAAATGCAAATTAAACCCATAAGGAGATTATACCTTATACTGTTAGAATGGGCTCTATTAAAAAGTCCAAAAATAACAGATGCTGCTGTATATGCAGAGAGAAAGTAACACTTCTACACTGTTGGTACAATTGCAAATTAGTGCAACCTCTATGGAAAACAGTATGGAAAAACCTCAAAGAACTAAAAGTAGACCTACCATTTGATCCAGCAATCCCACTACCAGGTATTTACACAAAGGAAAAGAAGTCATTTTATCAATAAGACACCTGCACTCAAATGTTTATTGCAGCACAATTCACAATTGCAAAGATGTGGAATCAAGCCAAGTGCCCATCAACTCATGAATGGATTAACAAAATGTGATATATGTATATCATGGAGTACTACTTAGGCACTAATAAGGATGAGTTAATACCTTTTGCAACAACTTGGATGGAACTGGGGACCATTTTCCTAAGTGAAGTATCTAAGGAATGGAAAAATAAAACACTACATGTACTCACTATTAAACTGGAACAAACTGATGAGCACACACGTACACAGAGGAAAGTGAAACTCAACGGAAATCAAGAAGGGAGGAGGAGGAGTGGGCAATAACCTACTTAATGGGTACAATCAACACTGTCTGGTTGATGGGCACACATATAAGCATGACTCTAGCATTATAAAAGTGATCCATGTAAGAATATTTATACTCCTGTAGTACTTTGAAATAAATAGATAAGAATGTTTAAGTGCTAGTTTTTGAAATAAGAAATAAAATTATTATTGTTTTCACACCTTTGCTTTTGCTCCAACTAACAAATAGAGCTAATTAAAATAATTCAACTTTTGCACAGATAATTCATCTTTCGCTTATGATTCTGACTTAAACACTAACTGCTACTTAATTTTCTTTGGTGCAATGAAAGCAACTGAATAATTAATAGTTTTGGTGGAAGATTAAGATTTGGGAGCCTTTTGGGTCTTTAGTTCAAATTGTGGGTTCCACATCTTCCTAGACATATGACTCTAGCAAATTACTTATTCACTGTGTCCATTTTTCAAGGCTCAGTTACTTTTAGAATATTTGTTGCTCCACTGCTCTAGGGGCTCAGAGTATCCTCACATCCCATGTACCCCTCTTTCTCCTGGACTAAGAAAGAGCACATACTTGAGGATCACCAATTAATGAGAAAAGAATAAACCAAAATATTTTAAAATAAAAATTTTAAATATTAAACATCCATCTTTCTAAACTGCCATTAACAGCTCTCTGATAAAATAATTAATTTTTAAAATCTAAAATTTATTAAGTATGATGCTTTAGGGCACTGGGTAAATGCTACATACATATTAACTTGTTCAATCTTCACTAACAACCTGCGAGACAAGTATTATTCCTATCCCATTATTAAATGAAAAATCTAGAGGTGAAGTAACTTGGTCAAAGTTTCACAGTTGGGGCTCACACACAGACATATAGTCTATTCATAACCTCTTCATTATATTAGGTGGGATAATGGAGTTTAGACTTGAGGATGAAAGGGATCTTTTCCCCTCTATTCTGAATATAGATCTTGGAACTGCTTACTGAGGGCTGTCTACAGAGACATCATGGAGCTGTCAGAGAACCTACCCACCCTGCTGCATGGCTGAGGACACAGGTTTGCCAAACCCATATGGGGGCAGGAAGGATGATTAGAGTCAACACACCTCTGTCTGAAGAGCACTGTGTACAAGCCTGCCACTCACCTGGAAACATGATACATGAGAGCATCCACCCAACGGGAGTGCAAGTGAATGAAGAACAAAGCAAGAATCCAGGTAGGCACAAAGAAAGATGCCAGATTGGTTGTTACTTTTGAGTTACAATATTCTGGGGCTTGCTAGCAAAACTTGTTGCTATCTCTGAGCAGCACAACCAACTACAGTTCTTTCCAAGAACCGGATGGAGAGACAATGTTCTTTTAACACAGTGTCTTTGTGGTGATGGAAGCATTATGAAATTGGAGAGTTATTAACCTTTACCAACAATGTATACTTTAATCCTTTCTATCAGGCCTTTCTGATTTGAATTCCATCCGTAGTTAGAAGATGATGGTGGATGAAGATAATGATGAAAAGAATGAAGACATCAAGCACAGATTTGGTGGTTCATTGTGGCAGCCATATCCTTACCATTAACCTAAACTCACTTGTCTCTTTAAGCATTTGTTGTACATGCCCTAAAATCCCCAATCCTGAATGGATTCAAATGTCTGTCTTCTCTGTACATATACCTTAGCTACTGAGTACTTATGGGAAAATCTCAGTTGATTGATGTCTACATAAAAGTTATGGGCACCACCCTTGAATAGGATCTATTAATGCATGGCACTCCACATATTTATCTGAAATTCTCAACTCTTCTCAAACTTATGATCTACAATCTACCAGCCTTCCTCAAACTCTGCAGAAATTATTGTCTCTACTCACCAAGGAAATATAAAAGCATTAAATATTAGCTCCCTTAATGTCTGACATCTTACTTTTCCAGGAACCTCAAGATGTATGTATATCATAAACTTTCTCTTTTATCTTTCGTTATTCTCATCTATTGACTCCTTTATCCACCAGCAAATCTCACTTCCCATCTTAAAACAACAACAACAACAGCAGCAGCAGCAGCAAAACCCACACTCTCTCAATCCTCTTTCCTCTTCCAGACTAAGACACATGTGATCATGTCTTTCAAAGTCAAATATCGCACAAGAGTCATTTACTCTTAGTACCTTTATCTCCTCATTTCCTGCTCATTCCAATATTTCTTCTACTCCCACTACTTTGCCTAACATCCTCCTCTCCAGTTAATTTTGCCTGGATAGCCATTCACTAAATCTAATGTAAAATACTTAGTTCTCATTTTACTCAACCACTCAGCAATATTCCACCCAGTGTGCCCATTCTCTCCTTTTTTAAAACACTTTCTTAGATATCTAAAGCATCACTTTCCATGATTTTCTCTTTAGTTTCTTTTATTAATTCCTCTTTCTTTGATCACTAAATGCTGGCAAGCTTTAGGGCAGTAGGTGTTCCTTGATGCTTTTGTTTGTTATTCCATATTGTTTCCTCCTTTATAACCAAATCCAGCCCTATGTCTTCAATTCAATCTTCATGCTCACGACTTTTAGATTTATATTGACAGTCCAGAGATTTCTTCTGCCATCCAGGAGCATATACTCATCTCAATATTTTACTTACTTAAGTTCCATAGTAGTCTAGACCTAATGTGAAAAAATAATTTCATGCTAAACTCATAAATACCCCTATATGTAAGCCTACTTTTTATCCTAAGTTTCATATCTCATTTGGCAAACCAGAAACGTGGAAGCCATAGTACACTTATCTCTTTTTCTACCTATGAATTAACAAGTCTTAAAAATTCTGCTTTCTTAAGGTTATGAAATCTATCTACTTTTCTTCAATCCTATAGCCATCCTTCTGGGCCATGAAGCTAAAATCTCTCTCCCGTATTATTTACTTGCTTCCTAACCGATTTCTTCTCCACATCACATCTCTCATTCAATTAATTTTCCTCATAGTAGTCAGAATAATCATCAAAATAAGACTTGTATGATTTATAGGTATGCTCGTTAAACCAAATTCACACATTAAAGTGAAAAGTCCCTCCCCATTTAAAAGATACAAATCTAATAATTTCACTTTTATGCTAGTACAAAAACACCAATTCAATAAAAATTATCTAAGGTGCATCAAATCACAATCCTTAACAGGAATTCAGAGTTCTATGAGATCAGTCTCTTCTTTCTATCTCCTGCCTCATGCTACACCTGTATTTCTTTACATTCAGTGCATATCACATAAACTCACATGCACTCTACTCCCTACCTGGAACATTCCTTGGAACTTTTCCTCCTCAGGTGGAGGTTCCCTTCATTCTTTTATCTCAGTTCACTATAGTACTTCAGTAGGGGTGGTTTTTGAGACTCAGTACTAGGACAGAGGTCCACTTACGTACTCCAATGTCATTGTAATGTTTTATTTATAGCACTTTGTTGTTTGATACAACTCTTGCCCAGCAAACTATAAGGTGTCTCAAGGCAATGCCTGCCACTGTTTTCAGCATCAAGACCATATTATTATATAATGTCTGTTACTTATTAGGTACTCAAGGACACTTGTTGACTGAGCCCCTTAAATAAACAAGGAAGAGACTAGATTCAAGTAACACATGTTAACTCTCACTATATTACGTGATATATACTTCGTATAGGTTTTAAACAGTTTTAATCTAATTTTAACCAACAATTTTATTATTTCATTTGGTAAAAGAGTTCAGTTATCTAAACATATTTGAGATACCTATCATGAGGATGGCACTATGGAAGGATAAAATGCCATTCACACTGTTATTCATATAATGGTACATAAACTGACAAGAGATGAGTATAGGCACCTATGAATTATGATACTAACAATTACAGGGTACTTAATATGTTCAATTATTGTTCTGGTCACTTTACATATATCAACCTAATCAAAACTCACAACAACCTGTGAGGAAGGCACTAATATTATTCTCATTTTATAAATGAAGAAACTGAGGGTCAGCAAGCTCATAATTTTCCAGAGTTACATAGCTCCTAAATGGCAAAGCCAGGATTGGAACCCTGACTGTATGATTCCAGACTCAAGACTGTGGTGTAGGCACTTTTATTATATTATTAACTCAATCAATATTCTTCTGTAACTTAAACAGGATATTTTTTACCAAATGTTATAATTTTGAAACTTATATTATGTTAATTACTTCTGTTCTTTTCTAATCTAGCCAGAGTATGAAAAGAATAAAGTTTAGCTATTAGTGGAACATTTGATATAGAGAATACATTTTTTACAATTTGTTTTACCATGTTGAATATTTTTCATATTAGCTCAACATTAAGCTACTTGGCATGTTTTACAAGACTGTTCATATGCCACAAAGTACATTTGTATTATACTAAAACTAATCCTTTATTTAATGGTCCATATTTTGATTCAATGATAATCATATGCATTTATCATGAATGAAATTTCCAATTACTTTAAAATATATCTGAATCAATATATAATACCATTAGGAATTTGCATTGTGTAAAGGATGGATATTATTGATTGAGCTAAACACAGACTTGAAATATATCCAAGATGTTGAATAAAATATAATTGAACATTCCAGGATGTCTGGAAATTATAATTGATAACTGAGACAGGAATCCGCAAACAAACAGAATGAAATATACTTATGAACAGCACAACTAAAACTTAGAATCAATATACAGAAGAATGAGATGTTATTTTTATTAGAATTGGGAGCCAATTCAGCACACAACTGAGTTAAAAATCAGAGAATGCTGTAGAGAATAAAGTTCCATAAAGAAACTGAGATAATAAAAGAGAGCCCAACTCAAAGTACAGAAGCATCCTCAAAAATTCTGGCCATAAAGTTACTTCTACCTCCCTGATTTTCAGTGCTATTTTCAAACACTGACATCTCTCTCCTTTCAAACCCCAAATTCTGAACTCACTTGTACCACCTGCCTCTACTTCTTCAGATCTCGTAACTCTTGAACCTGCTTCAGTCTTTGCTGCCAATGCCCTGCTGGAACTATCCAAGCCAGCACCACCAAATCAAATGCAAAGACCCTTTGATTTGGCTCTCTGCAGAAAACAAAACCAAGCAAGCAAAACTCCTTTTTTTTTTTCTGAAACATCTGCCTCCTCAGTTGTTCTTTTTCTGTCTTTTTTAGGTCCTCTACTAGGTCCTCTTTGTTCTCATGCTCAACCACACTTCTTCAGGGATGTCAGCTACTTTCATGCTAATTTTTTTTTTTAACTTTTAAAACTTAAAAAAAAAGTATAGATTCACAGGAAACTGGAAATAATCTGGAGGTTCACTGTACAATTCCCCCAGTTTCTCCTAGCATCGGCATCAGGCGTCATTACAGTGCGGCCCAGACACCAGGAAACGGGCACTGCACAGCGCAGGGAGCATGAGCAGGTCCCACAGCTCCATGGGCAGTCGTGTGCATGAGTGAGCCTGTTAGGTTTTCACTCCTCTGAGACAGTCCTTGGTTTTGTAATAAGCTGCCACGCTCTTTTCCAGAAGGCTGCACCATTCCACATTCCCAGTCTATTGGGACCCTTGTGGATAGACAGTGCCTGTGGCCTCCCGGGCATCCGCCCTGAGGCACCCAAGCCCCGGAGAGGACACTCTGAGGCTCCCAGAGTCCCAGAGCGCATCCTGGGTCGTTGCTTGTGTGGAGGCAATGCCGCTCCAGGAGCCAAAGGATCATCTGATGAGCGGTCGGCCACCACGGATTGAGTGGAGAGGGACCCTGGAGGAGAGCTGCCCCGGGGTGACAGCGATTTGGTCTTGAGCAGTCCACAAATGGTGGGCAGGTGGGGAGAGGCGACTGCCAGCGCTCTGCATCCAGCCCGGAACGAGCACAGTGGGCTGCCTGCATCTCTCCCCACCGCGCACGCCCGCAAGCTACAGAACCTTGCTTTCGTGAGGACGTTTGCTGGACACCCCTGGGACGCTGACCCCCTCAGCATCTGGCAGCCAACGACACTTGGGAGTGGCCTGGAGACCTCTGTGACTCAAGGACACTGCATCCATCACGTGCCGAGTGGACCATGCCAGCGCAAAGGACATGTTCTCAGAGCTGTAGTTCCCACCACTTCACGCTCCGGAAGGTGCGGGCTCTGCTCCCCTGCTCTGGACAGGAAGGAGGGAGCTCGAGAAACCCCAGGCACGCTCATTTCTAGTGTCTCTGAAGAGCTTTCCCTCCTGAGCTCCATGATCCAATGCCAAATGCCTCATGAGCATTCTCTGTGTGTATCTCACAGATGCCTCTAACATAACATACCAAAAACAGAAATTATTCTCTACCCACTCAAGTCTATTTTTTTTTCTTGGAGGCCTATATGAATAAATGGCTGCACCACCCATACAGTTATACAAGCCAGAAACCTGGGTACCATCTTGATGCCTCCCCCTCCTTAGGGTCCCATATAGCTGTGGTCTCCAATCCCAGGGCTTCAGACCAGTACCGGTCAATGGCCTGTTAGGAGTTGGGCTACACAGCAGGAGGTGAGTGGTGGGAGGCCAAGCGAAGCTGCCCCCCATCTCTTGCTTTGCTGCCTGAGCTCTGCCTCCAGTCAGACCAGCTGTGGCATTAGATTCTCATAGGAGTGTGAACCCTACTGTAAACTGCGCATGTGAGGCATCCAGGTTGCAGGCTCCTTATGAGAATCTAATGCCTGATGGTCTGAGGTGGAGCTGAGGCGGTGATGCTAGTACTGGGGAGTGGCTACAGATTATCATTAGCAGAGAGGTCTGACTGCACAATAAATGTAATGTGCTTGAATCATCTTGAAGTCATCCTCCTACCCCAGTCCATGGAAAAAAATTATCTTCTAGGAAACTGGTCCCTGGGGCCAAAAAGGTTGGGGACCACTGCCATAAAGTTGGTTCTAGATCACATGTGGAGTTTAAGTGTCCAATTTTCACAAACATATGTTACAGAAAACAAACTGGGAGCTGTGCGTGGAAGGAGAGTGTGTATGGGAACTCTATGTACTTTCCGTTCAATTTTTCTGTAACTGTAAAACTGCTGTAAAAAATAATCTATTAATTTAAAAACAAATTAAAACTTGAGAATATTCAGGGAAGAAAACCAATGGCAAGATATGTAAAACTATATCATATAAAAAATAGGCACAGACTCCTGAAATATTCATCTTGATGAAGAAGATTATGAGAAGCCAAGATAACTGCCTTATAAAATTGTGGAGAAAAAAGGAATATGTGTTCAGTTTACCCCGTGAACGCAAAGCAGCATTCACTGAAAGAAACTATAGAGAGGCAGCTCTCAGTTTTTTATACAGAATAAGCTAGGAGAGAAAAACTTTAAAGAAGCAGTGAATTGCTACATCATTTATTTATTAGCACAGCACTTGTAGGCTTAGGAAGTGCTTTGTAATACTGTTATTCTACTTAATTACTACCACAACTCTGTTCTTAGGTAATAAGACAAATATTGTTATCCTCACTTTATCAAACGCAAATGAAGATAATGAGACTTAAATCATTTGAGTGATTTTGCCCAAGTTAGTCAGGTAGGTCCTTGCATACAACACTTGAATAACTCTTATTACACAGTGCCGTCTTACCCACTAAGCTCTGTATTCCTGGGTTCTCCCCACCAGCATACAAGTCTTTAGAAAACATGAGGTGAACAATAAATGAATTAATTAATCACTTACTGCATCAATCAAACTCAGATTTAATTCCAGGCATTTTAACAAAGAGTGATGTATAATTAAATGACTAATATTATAGAAAATCATATAAATATACATACACACATAAAATCAATCCTTTATTATTTCATATCTGATTCAACGATAATCACGTATTTGCCATGGGTAAAATTTATGTGTAAATTTTCATATATTTATATACATTTATATAAACATAAGAAAAACACATACATACACATACAAAAAGGGGTTAGAAAAGAGAGACAACTAGGGTTGGTTGGGCTGGCATATGACATGAAAATCTGCCTTATAGGAAGTATAGTCTCAAGAGACAGGCTGGGGGCAAGAAACCGGCCTCGTGTGTAAGGAGTACAGTTCCTACTCCAGCTCGCACAAAGGCTGCCTGTGCTCTGGCTGCCATGATTAGATCCTCCAGAAGGCTTTCAGCCTGAAGGAGACTGAACATCCGGACCCTGATTGCTCCATCCAAGGCCACCGTATGCTGCATGGTTAGGAGAAAACAGAAAGATCACTGTTGGGGCTCAGAGAGCCACACCCCAAAGCCTGGCACTTGAACATACTGGGTCCTCGGAGGCAAGGTTGCTAATCCGGCCTGGCTGCCTCGGGAGGTGTGGAGGGGTCTTTCTGGAACGCCCTGACTGAGGAAGCTGCTCTGCTTTCCCACAGAAAGGCAGCTGTTTTAAGACACTCCACGGATCAGCCCAGGAGAGAGAGGTCAGCATCACGGCCACACCCAGGCAGCTCGATGACCTTTGCCCCTGCGAACCTTTCTGAGCACCGGCCCTGTGTGGACCCCATTCCTGCCTCTCAGAAGAGGGCATTTGAGCCTTAATCATCTGCCCCCCCCTTAGAGTTCTCATGTTGTATGACTTCTGTGCACCTATGTGCACCTAACAAATTTATCACACTTTTCTCTCTTGTTAAAAAAAAAAAAAAAGAAGAAGAAGAAGTATAGTCTCTAGAAAGGAGAAAGAAGGAAAATCCATTCTGGAGGTAAGTCAATGAGGAGCACCCTTAGAAGACCCTGATTAGTCCTTCTCTGGCTTTGCCCCTCCCCTGGAGTATAATAAAGAGAAAAAAAATAGGTTTCAAAAGAGAAATCTCATTCACTTATCTGTACTTCTTTTCAAATTATTAGTATTAGACTCTCTGGTAATAACAGCACCCAGGCACTGGACTGTTATGAGGATCACATGGCAAGGATTCATATGTGAACAGAACCAAATGTAAAACACTTCACCCAGTTCTATGACTAAGTGAGGGGTCCACAGACAGCATGGCATTTTAGGTATCACAGTGACCAATCTTACAAGAAAGGAGAAAAATATCTGAGCAGTCATGACCTATATGATTATCATGTCTTCCTCACTTTCATGCATGTGTTAATTTATTCTCTTAATTAAATAGATCAATAACAGAAAAAAAGTTCTGAGACAGTGCTTTGCACATAATAATGCCTACCTTGTATTTGTTAAATATGCACATACTTTTATATGTACATAAAGTAAACATTTATTAAATACTACTAAATTCAATGTCAGGGATATTAAGATAGATCAGATCCATTATCCACTTTTGATTTTCTTTTTATATGCTTTGTGCCAAAATATTTCAAAGGTGCATATGAAGGAGAGAATATAGTAATACAACACAGTTTGGGGTACTTTGAAATATTTACTATAGATAGTGTATTCTTATGATCTATCTTTCAAAATAATTATTTTACTTATATTAATTTTATATTAATTAAGTGCTGAAAATTAGGAAGTCAAAACAATCCTTGTCTTTTAAAAATTTCAGCATCATATAATAAATTGCTTGAACAAGTATGTGTTTTTTGTATTGTCGGCTTTCTTTCAAAATTTTTCACAACTAGATTTTATTGAAGGTATAAGGCCAGGCCCCAACTTATGAGATTCATATTTTCAACAGTGAAAATTTGGTTTATCTGAGACCAGTTGAGTGGTTAAAAATTTTAAAAGTTTAAAATTTTAAAAGGGCTAGCATTCAGTGATTTGGAAATGTAACATAAGTATTTTATTTGCACTCTGCTCAATGATGCTTGACTATATAAACTGACCAAGAAAGAAAATAAAATAATGGCTCTCCTCCATACTGTTGCTGGAATACTCTTCCGGACAGGTAAATTGGATCACTATATATATATATATATAATCTCCTGAAAAAGATACCTCAATGGTCCCTAATTATTTAATTAAAATGGCAACATGCAGATGGTCATCTAGTTAAGGTATATAGATTACCATATTGTTTATCTTAGAATAAATGATGGTTTGGGACAGGTGGACAGGTGCGTATGCAAATAAAAAGCAATATTTGTACCAGAGAGTCTCTGAACCATCATGTTTAAAAAAAGCCAGTGCTACAACCAACAAAAAAGCTTTGAGATTATTTTTTTCATGACCAGCTGTGCACTATCAAGATATAGAACGAAAAAGAAATTACTCTATCCAAGATTACTGTCATCAGCTACTACAGTATTAGACCTTTGTGTTTTATTTACAGAACTCCCTATGGATAAATGATAGAATTGCATAATTAGTATACAAATGTCTTTTCAAGAATAGATCTTGAAAGCTGTTTTTATAAAAATGCCTTCTGGCAGAATTATCTAAATGCGCAGTGTGCTAACAGTCAGGAGGGGCAGTAACACAGAAGGGCTTTGTTGGCTTCTAATGGATTCAATCCTGAGTAGCATGAAAAAGGTGGAAACTAAAGTACTTTAGGAAGGGTTGGATCTCTCTCCATGTGGGCAGACATTTGGAAGAATAGCAGGTTATGCTGAAAGTAGTCTTCTATTTATAAGTGAACACAGTGTTATAAAAATTCCCATTTGAATAGTCAAGATTGGTAGGTTGCTTGGAGAGGTGCAATACTAAAGAACACACCCATGGGGGTAAAACTTTATTATTTTAAAATGGTAATCCAACAAAAACTGTAAACAGGGATTTGATACAATTTCATATTTCTTACCAGAAACTTTTGACGTATGCACATTTCTGAGGAAAGACTAAGAGATACACATTTTTTTTAATGGCAAAATGCTATCCTGAAAATGGGGTTTAAAAATGTTCAAAGCTTTATTTTCCTCATTAGTTATTTATTTTCAAACTTCTTCTTCATGCTTTTTTTTCATTGAAAACCCTTTATATCTTTTCATCCAAGAATTGCCAATATATCATCTGAAGTAGTCAAATCATTTCACACTTCCTAATGTAGCCACCAAAAATTATTTCATTAATTGGTCGAGGCTGATGCTAATGCAACCGAGAAAAGTCATCATAATTATAATAAAATAATACCACCATGACTATTGTTTATTAAGTCATGTTGTGCTAAATTAATCTGTATACAGATACACGCACAACAGAATGGGATTGATTCAGCACTGCCAGCTGTCCCAGTAGAGTGCTGCCCTCAGTCTCTGTGCTCACTAGTACAGCCAGCATTAATGCACGTGGCTTGCAAGGCAAAACAGCTAACTGGGTTCACTTTGACAAGCCATGAATTGTCAGTAATGAGAAAAAGCTTTCAAAGTCTATAAAATGACAATGGCTTCATCCTCTTATGTAGGAAGCTCTTGCAGAAAGAAAAGCAGGAAAGGAGGGGCAGCAAGATGAAAGCATGCCAGCCTGAATTATGGTGTCTGAAAAGCTCATAACTCACCAGGCTTAGTCATGTATTTTCCATTCCTCAGTTCATATGCATATGCTATATGCAGTGGAGTCAAGTGAACCCCAGAATAAGCCTAGGTGTCTTTTCTAAATCAACCAAGGGGGTGAACATATGATAAAAAATCAATTGTAAAGCTTTTAAAGATACTAAGATTTTTTAAGATTCAAGAGCAACAGTTACCCATTGAAAAATGCTCGCTAATGGCAGGTGATAATGCCAACGCCACACCACCACATCTGGTCAATGCCTCCCCTTGGTCCCAGAATTCATTCCCCAGGATCAGACTTCTGAGGGGAATAGGAGAGCAACAGAAGCAAAGAAATCTAATCAGGCTCCTATTTGTGGCTCCAAAGTCTCTCAAAATGGAAGAAATCAGAAAAAATTCAAATGGTGTCAGCAAGAAAGTACTTATATGTGTCTTTTAAGTACTATACAGTCATGTGCTGTATAACAACATTTCAGTCAATGACAGACAGCATATAAAATGGTGGTCCTATAAGATTATAATGAAACTAAAAAATTCCTGTCTCCTAGTGAAGTGTTAGCTTCCATAATGTCTTAGTGCAGTACATTACTCATGAGTTTGTGGTGATGCTGGTGTAAGCAAACCTACTGTATTGCCAGCCACATAAAAGTCTGGTACATACAATGATGTACAGTGCATAATATTTGATAATGCTAATAAACACCTATGGTACTCAGTTATATATTTATGCATACTACACTTATCATTATTTTAGAGTATACTCCTTCTATTTATAAGGAAAAAAAAAGTTAACTATAAAACTGCCTCAGGTAGGTCCTTTAGGAGGCATTCCAGATGAAGGCATTATTATCATGGGAGATGACAGCTCCATGCTTGTTATTGCCCCTGAAGACCTTCCAGTGGAACAAGAAGTGGAGGCGGAAGACAGTGATATTGATGATCCTGAACCTGTCTAGGCCTATGTTGATGTGTTTTTGTCATAGTTTTTAACAAAAACGTTTAAAAAGAAAAAAATAATAAAAAAGAAAAAGAAAAAAAAACTAGATAAAGCTTATAGAATATAAAGAAAATATTTTAGTACAGTTGTACAATGTGTATTTTAAGCTGTTATTACACAAGTCGAAAAGTAAAAATATTTTTAAAAGTTTATTAAGTAAAAGACTTACAGGAAGCTAAGGTTAATTTACTATTGAAGAAGGAAATTTTAAAATAAATTTAGTGTAGCCTAAGTGCACAATGTTTATGAAGTCTATGTCGTGTACAGGAATGGCCTAGAAATTCACATTCACTCACCACTCAGCCACTGACTCAGCAACTTCACTCCTGCAAGTTCCATTCATGGCAAGTTCCATGTATAGGTAGGCCATTTTTTTAAGCTTTTATACCATATTTTTACTATACCTTTTCTACATACAGATCTGTTTAGTTTCACAAATACCATTGTGTTACAGTTGCCTACAGTATTCAGTACAGTAATATCCTGCACAGGTTTGTAGCTTAGGAGCAACAGGTCATACCATATAGCCTAGGCATGTAGTGGGCTACTATCAAGGCTTGTGAAAATACACTCTATGATGTTCACACAATGACAAAATTGCCTAAGGACACGTTTCTCAGAATTTCTCCCATCATTAAGTGACACATTACTGTATATAACAATCTCCCATTCTATTAGGAAAAACAAGCACCACATATACTCACCAGCAAACTGGTACGGAGCAGCACCTAAGTGGACACATAGGTACTACAGTAATAGGGTATTGGGCAGGGGGGAGGGGGTGGGTATATACATACATAATGAGTGAGATGTGCACCATCTGGGGGATGGTCATGCTGGAAACTCAGACTTGCGGGGGGAGGGGGTGCAAGGTCATTTATTGAAACCTTAAAATCTGTACCCCCATAATATGCCGAAAAAAAAAAAAGAAAAATTGGTAAGCTGGATTTCATTAAAATTAAAAACTTCTGCTTTAAAAAATAAATAAATAAAAACTGGCATACTATCTATCAGTTTCTCCTGAACCACAGGCATCCTGATCTTTGTTGAACTAATAAGTATGTGATTGGTGGTATCTCAGAATCAGGCATTCCCATGTATTATTCATATCTCATTTCTTCCTCTAAGGGATAGCACATTAGTCCTATCAATGATACACATTTTGAACACTTCTTCATAAGAAGACTAAGTTATCTTCAAAACAAATAAGGAGAGAAAAGAGGCAAACAGATGCCAAGCCATCTTTACTAAGTCTACCTTTTTAAATAATCTCATTCAGAAACCTCCCCTAACAACATGACTCACTTTAGCAACTATAAAACCTACAATTCAGAAAAATAACCAAGTCACCACTCATTTACTCAAATATTCTATCATCTGGTACTGTATAGTTGATGAATCAGAAATCATGCTACGACATGTTTTGGATCATGCACTTTAAAGTATCCAGATTTTCAACTATATGGTTTCAACAAATGAATTGTGTCATAAAAATTCCAGCTTAAGTTTAAATGGATCAGTCATAATAGCAATTTACCTGCTGAACAATGCAGTCAGCTTCTGTAAAGAATGTACCTTTTGTGCCAAATATGATCTTTCCACAGTTAAATAAACACCTGGAGCAATGAAATTACTGGCAGTCCTCTTGGTGGTCTCTGTTCATGTGTATTTCCTTGATTGTTGTATCTCCATCCCATACACTTTGCCTATTGTTCAACAGAGTTATTTCACACATCAGGAATGCCAACCAGGTTGCTTCTAAAATGGGATATGTGTATTATAGATAATGCACTTTTAAAAACTACCACGTTATCACCAAGAAGAGAAGTGTGGAGAAGCACACGTATGAATCTGCAACAAGTTCTGTTGTTTAATTTATATAGGCAAAAAGAATTACAATGGCAACTCAAACTAATAATTTTTACAAAAAGCCTTTTTGGCCTTTAGAATCAAACAGACATTTGTGATAAAAGCAACTTGTCTGGATACTCCCTAAGGCACAGTTTATTTTCCATCCTTAAATGGATGATTAATGGGCACTGTAAAATTACAATCCTCAAAAAAATTTATGTAAAATTATTATTCAGGTAATATGTATCTTTTTTTCCCAATGAACTAGAAATTTAACTTGATACCAATTATGCATTGTTTTAAAGAATTTTGTAGAATACAAGTAATGAATTTTGGTAATCTACAATAAAATAACAAAGGCAATGTTTTAAGGTATTTTAGGAATGGTGTAATTTTCTTAGTACATTAAAAAAATAAGATATTTTCCCAAAATGTTCAAAATAGTGAGTTTGAAAAATAATGCCCTGATATTTTCAGTTAAATTTTAATCATACTTCCTTTTACTAAATTATAATTTTAAGATGTAAATTAAAGTATTTCTACCAGAGGAAAAATGGAACAAAAATCTAAACTAGTCATTCTTTAATGTAGAAGTAGGCCTACAGTGCCATGGTAACTTTGTGATGTATTTTTCAAAAGACTTTTCAACTCAACCTACTAGGTGGTTTAGACACTCAATGCATGCCCAGAACCCCTCTGTCAGAAAATATCAAATCTATATAGCTTGCATCCTAAATATTATCTCTGTATCATTTTTTCCTATAGTTGACTGCAAAGCATCAGCCTTGAAAATTCTGTGATAATACTTGCCTCAGCCATGTTGGTAATTTATATTTGAAGATGCTTGTTGGTGAAAGCAAGATCAATAGTGCCAATTATGCAATGCATTGCAAATTTTTTTCAGATACTGCTTATGGTATGGTATTTTATATTTCTACCAGACAGCGGAGGTTGTATTTAATTATAACAGTGAGGTTACATTTTAGAATAATGTATTCTGATGGATCAAGACATGCCTAGTCTATAAAAGTGATCTAAGTTTCTAACAGGGAAATATATCGGAGTTATATGTGCACATTTTTTTCCTGATAGAAAATATGATCAAAGACATTTGGATACCCAAGTAGAATTTTGAATTTTAAGTTCTTACAGAGCAAAACTTCATTTATCTGACTGTACAATGCCAGCTGGTATGCTTAGATGCAAATAATAGAAATATAGATAATTTAAGCAGGGAGGGTATTTATTAGGTGACTGGAAAACCAAGGTCACAAGCAAGTAAGAATCAAGAGAAGATATTCAAGTTTTCTTTCTTTCTTTCTTTTTTAATGGAACACTGATAAATACCTGGCAAGAAAGCCTTCACTGCTTAACACTGAAAACTGGCTTTGCTATCACTGATACCAGGGTATTTCCACAGCCACCATACCTTTAGAATAAACTCCTACCTGCATCTTAATATCTGTTAATTAATATCAGTTCTTAATATCTGTTCCAGATTCCAAATACCAGCTAGGACTATCTAATAAGATGCAAATAGGTTTTACACTCATCTCCAGAGCTTCAAAAAAGTAAGTGTCTAGACCTTTCCATTTTTTGTTTTGGAAAGTATAGTAGTTAGGATTATGGTAACTTTTATATTGCTATAGGATTATTTACATAGATTATGAAAACATACTTAAAATCTCAGTGATTAAAAAAACCCCAACTTTATCACTTTCTTTAAATGCCCCACTGTTCATTAGCTGTAGACTCTGCTACACGTTCTGTTCACTACATTGAAGACAGCCACTCTATCAAGGTGCCATGTAGAAGACAAAGAGTCCTAACGTGCTAGACTAGGGGTCCTCAAAGTGGAGTTGAATTCTTGGATATCGGTAAATTCAAAACAATTTTCATAATATTAAGATGTTATTTGGCTGTTTTTTGTTTTATTTCAATAATAATATAGTAATTCACCTCTAATAATAATAATTACAATAATATATTGATGACAATACCCCCCATAATAATAATAATCAAAATACACTTATGATAATATAATAATACCTATTAATGGTAATCAATGTACCATTATAAATGAAACTAACAGAAACAATCTCATTTGATTATCATATTCTTGAGAGATAAATATTAATAGCTACCTACCACATCTATACCCATAAACTTTATAGATAACAATATTAAAATAGATATTTTAAGTCCAACTTATATATCTTTTTTTTTTTTTTTGAGATAGGGTTTTGCTCTGCTGTCTGGAGTGCAGTGGTGTCATCATAGCTCACTGCAACCTCCAACTTCTGGATTCAAGTGATCCTCCTGCTTTGCCCTTCCGAAGTGCTGGATTACAGGCGTGAGCCACTGTCCCCAATCCATATCTTCTTACTTTTTAATTCTGCTCCTCTTTCTTAGAATTTACTTTTCGCTTTTCAGCTTGGATTTTCTGTCCATAACCTAAACATATTTTTTTAAAAATTTCGCTCAAAAGTTATTGCCTTTCATTGGTTTATTTGCTCTTATTTGTGAGTTTTGCAAAATATTTATATATTCTGGATACAAGTCTTTTATCAGATATAAGATGTGAAAATATGTTCTCCTAGTTTGTGGCCTGACCCTTTTATTCTTGTTACAGTGTCATTCAAAGAGCAAAGTATTAAATTTTAATACAGTCCAATGTTTCAATTTGGTCTTTTAGCACTGTGCTTTTTGATCTCATATTTAAAAAATCTGGCCAGGTATGGTGCTTCACAGCTATAATCCTAGCACCTTGGAAGGCTGAGGTGGGAGGATCTCTTGAGGCCAGGATCTCTTGAGACCAGCCTGAGCAACATAGTCAGACCACGTCTCTACAAAAATTAAATTAAAAAAAAAAATTGCCAGGTGTGGTGGTGTATACCTGGAGTCTTAGCTATTGGGGATTAGATAACCAACATAAACCTTATATTTTTAGAATTTTCAAAAATTCTTAAGAATGCAAAGGGTCCTGAGAACAATAAAAAGTAAAGGTTAAGAACTGCTCCAAGATTGCCTGAGCTTAGGAGTTTGAGGCTGCTATGAGCTTTGATTCCATCATTGTACTCCAGCCTGCACAACAGACCCTGTCCAGAAGAAGAAGAAAGAAAGGAGGAAGAAAGAAGAAGAAGAAGGAGGAGGAAGAAGAAGAAGAAGGAGGAGGAGGAAGAGGGAGGAGGAGGAGGAGGAGGAGGAGGAAGACAGAAGAAGAAGAAGGAAGTAGAAAGAAGAAGAATTGGTCTAGTGGGTCTCACACGAGCAAATGGGATTCTCTGGCTTGAAAGACCCTCATCACTGTTGCTCTCATGTCACTGGCCCACAGTAGTCATGGACCCACCCTACCAGAAGGCAGTCAGGTAATTCTGTCCGACAGGGCACAGAGCTGAAAATACTAACAGAACAGCACTGATGACCACCACAGCGGCCATACCGTGCCTCCACCAAGACTCATACTGAGAGAAATTCCCCAAAGGAACAGTGCATCAGAGGCTGGAAAGCTTAAACTATTATAAAAACCCACGACATACTCTGTGGTTCACCAGAATGTGCTTCACTGTTCAGAAAATACTACCTTACAGTTCCTCCAATTAGAACAAAGTACTTAAAACTGTCTGCGTACAAGAGAGGTTGTGAGGTATCACCCACACAGCTATTTTGGTCCTTGTAGGGTGTAAGTTCCAGAGTAGTCTCCTAAACATTTATACTTCCCCATTTCCAGATTAATACTAGAATCAATCTATTTATCTATGTTAAGGAGAGAATGGATTATATGATACATAAAATGGCTCTCAACAAATCAGAGGCTGAGAACTTAAGAACAGAACGCTGTTATTATATTTTAAAAACCAAAATTGAGGTTTGTGCATTGTACATCTAGTTAGTACTATTGCACAATCATCATTATCCATATTTCAATAAGTCTAATTCAACTTGTAGAGCTTCAAATATTGCTTAATGAAGAAATACTTTGAATAATTTATATTTGGGATGGCTTTTAAACATACAATGTGTCACTTAACACAAACACAATTCTTTGTTAAAGAAACATTTTAGCATAATTAATATTTTGTGTCTCAGATGAAGCTATAAACATTGTATTCTTAGTTATTGAAGAGTACCACCTGTGAAAAATTATTGTTAATTCCCACTGTTGTGAGTTTTCTTGTCTCCTCTGAATTGGTTAGTTTTAATCTCCTGTATGCAAAAATCAGATAATTCAGCTTAATAGAACTATACTCAAAAAGAGTCAACAAACTGAGGAAAGGCTGAATTATTCTCTTATGAGTCAAGTATATGAGATTTCATCTACTTATTCATACATCATATACATCATGACACTTATGTGGGGGCAGGTGAAAGTAATGTTTTTACTCATTTTCTTTACTTCCTAGATTTTGGCTATGTTACAAATACTTGAAATTGAGTGATAAGTAATTAGTAGATCAGTTAGAGTTTACTAAATTTGGGAAGATATATTATTTAATTATGAAAGAAGAGAATTACAAAAGCATATACAAGTAGATACATGGTAATAAGCAAAACTTGCAGAAAGAACATGAAATAAACTGTATGGTTTTAGTTCTACTAAGATGTGTTCTTTTTCTTCTTTTAAAATACAATAGACATTTATTATACAAGTAGAATATAATGACAAGAATCACAAAAATTATAATCAGAGATCCTGAATTTTATTTGAGGAGTTCCTAAGAGTCTGGCATGTGTTTCTGGGTTTACAAAGAACAAACATTTTCTTAATAAATGCTTCTCAAGACCCTGAAGAATAAAAATGCAACTGTTGTCTTTATTTTACAGATGAAAAAAATTGAGGCTTAGCAAATAAAGGTACAGATATGACTGCAAAACCTGTACAATTAACTGCTCATTATACTGTTTTCCTTTAACATATCCTGGGCTCTGTGACCTTGGCTAAATTACATAACACTTATTCACTAATTTCCTCATGAATTCATTTAACATTTACTGAGCATCTACTAAGACTCCATTACTGTACAAGGAACTGAAAATATGCATCTGTAAACAGTTTAAAATATCTGTTATATTGGTGGATACCCCAAGTACCCTAATTTGATTTTTACATATTGTATGCATGTATCAAAACAACATTTGTATCCTATAAATATATATGACTATTATGTAATAAGTATAATTTAAATTAAAAAAATAAAATAAAATATCCATTATAGGAATTAGCTGAAACAATGTACTAAAAGAGGATTTATATTCTAAAATGACAGGTCACAACCACTTCTGATAAAAATTGCCATGGATATATTGCCATGGTTGTGCTTGTGCCATATGATTTTGTCACAAATGTCTCAACCAGGGACAACTATTAACCCTAAAACAAGTCCTAACCCTGTCGAAGATGATCCGATCCAAGAGCTCTCCCCTATAGGGTCCTCTATATTGAAAAGTGACTCATCTAGTCAATCATATCCAGTCTCAGTGGGTTAGACTATGGAATGTCCAAAAAGAGATCCTCAGAAAGTAGGATTCTGAAAAGCAGACAGGCTGGAAGAATGATTGTAAGACTTTGGAAATTCTTTTGCATTCTGAAAGGCATTCCAATTTGGGATGACATCTGTCTTGCACCCATGAACATGCTGTCTTCATTTTCTTGCTCCCATGGCAAGAACTTGTCTCAGGTCCTTGGATCTTTCAGGTTATACAAGAATATATTTTAACTTGCTTTCAAAACTGTAAAGCATATACATATGGAATTTACCACCACTCGTATAATTACTAACAAGTGCTGCCACTTGGCCTGATTTCATTAAACTACAGATTTAAATTTTTGGCTAGTATGTACCAATCTCCTTATGTGGTTATGTTCCAGGATTATCTCTCAAAGGTTCCTTTCTAAAATAATATTAAGCTCTTTTTTCTTGGTTTGCTTTAATCCATTTAGTAGCTCAAAATTCTAAACCAATGAGTAAGAAATACCCTTATTGACATGACTGCCAGTATAATTTTAAGATTTGTCTGACGATAGGTTCTGATATCTTATTTTTAATCAGTTTTACTGAGGTATAATTTATGAGCAATAAAATTAACTAATTTTAAGCTTACATTTCAAAAGACTTTTATATGTCATGGAAGCACTAACATTTTCATGATGTAGAATACTTTCATCCCCCAAAAAGTTCCCTCATGCCCATTTACTGTTTATCCCTCCCTAACCTTTGACCCCTGACAACCACTAATCTGTTTTCTGTCTTTATATTTTGCTTTTCCTGGAATATTATACAAATGAAAATATAGCATGGAGTCTTTTGCATCTAGCTTCTCTCATGCACGAGAATGTTTTGCAGAGTTACTTGGTATTTATATAATTCAGTCATTTTTATTACCATATTTGTTTACCATGACTAAAAGCTTATGAATAATTGAGTTCTTTCCTCTTTGTTGACTACTATAAAATGAAGCTACTCTGAATATTTGCATATAAGCCACTGTGTGGATAAAAATTTCCTTTCTTTTGGGAAAATACCCAAGAGTTGTAACACTAGGTCATAGAGGGAGTATATGTTTAATTTTATAAGCGACTACCAAAATGTTGTCCCATATAAACCTATCATTTTTGCATTCCTCCTAGTAATGTGTGAGAATTCCAGTCGCTTCACATGGTTGCCAACACTGGAAATTGACATTATTTTTAATTTTATTCATTCAAGTGTGTGTTTAGTGGCATCTCATTGTATTTTTAATTTTCATTTCTCTAGTAATTACATTAAGCATATTTTCAGGTGTTTGTTTACCATCATTCTTTCATCTCTGGTGAAATATCTGTCCAAATATTTTGCTCACTGATTTATTGAGCTTTTGGTTTTGTATCATTGTTGTTAGAGCTCTTTATATATTCTTTTTTTTTTTCTCCCCTCCCCCGACTCTTTATATATTCTGAACACAGTCCTCTATCAGATACATTTTTTAAATACTTCTTCCCAATCTGTGGCTTTCATTATGTTTAATTAACAGACTCTTTTGGAGATGAAAAAAAGTTTAATGAGTATGTTTTCAGTGTTATATTTAAGAAATATTTGTTAAAGCCAAAGTTAAGATTTTCTCCCAAGATTTCTTCTACAAGTTGTCTGGTTTTATTTACTACAATTAAGACTATGGTAGCTTATGAATTAATGTTTGCACATGGTATGAAGTTAGAGTCAAGGATTATTTTTTGTATATAGATAGTAACTGTTCAACATCAGTTAAAAGATTATTATTTTTTCATATATTTACCTTGATAATTTTCTTGAAAATCAATTAATCATATATATGTGGAGAAGTCTATTTCTGGACTCTTTGCTATTTCATTGATCAATATGTCTATCTTTATGCCAAAAAGCACACTGTTTAGAGTACTGCAGCTTTACCTTAAGTCTTAAAATCAAGTTTGTACATCCTCCAACTTTGTTCTACATTTTTTCACATGGCTTTGGCTATTGAACTTTTTTTTTACATTTCCATATACATTTTATAATTGGGTTGTTAATGTCCACAGAAAAACTTATGGGGATTTTGAGTGGAAATGCACTGAATCTATACATCAATTGACACAGCAATAGTACTGAATCTTCAAATTTGTATCATACTACATTTCTCTTTTTATTTAGAATTATCTATTTTTTCTCCACAATGTTTTGTTGTTTTCAATGTTCAGACCTTACACATAGTCTAGTTAATTTATTTGTATATATTTCACATTATCAGATCCTGTTATAAGTGGCGATTTAAAATTTAATAATCATTTTCTCATTGCTAGCATATAGAAATATAATTTTTATACATTGGCCTTATATATTTCAACCTTGGTAAACCCACTTGTTACTCTGAATAAATTTTTAATAATTTCTAAAGATTTTCTACAAAAATGATCATGTTAGACAGTTATACTGCTTCCTTTCCAAGTTATAGGATTGTTTTGTAGACTTATTGGACTGGATACGTTATCCTGAACAATGTTGAATAAGAGTGGTGGGAGTGGACATCTTTGCCTTGTTCTTTAACTTAGAGAAAAAGCATTTCACCATATCTAAGGATGTTAACTATACATTTTTCAGTGATGCACTTTGTCAGTTTGCAGAAATTCCCTTCTATTTCTTCTTGCTGAGAATTTTTATTGTGAATGGGTGCTAAATTTACTCAAATATTTTGTCTTTTTTAAAAAAATCTATTAATGTGTTGAATTGCAATGCTTAAGTTTTCAAATGTTAAATCAACCTTGCATTCCTGGGGTAAAACCATTAGGTTATGATGTATTATGCTTTTTATTTATTGCTATACTGATTTACTAAATTTTTCAAAAAGAATTTATATCTATGTGCATGAAGGATATTGGTATTCAGTGTTCTTTTTTTGTAATGACTTTGTCTGATTTTGATATCATACAATGTGTCAGCAAGTATTCTCTCCTCTTCTATTTTCTGGAAAAGTTTGTGTAGATTCAACATTATGTCTTCTTTAAAGACTGGAAGAATTCACCAGTGAAGACATCTGGCCTTGGAGTTTGTTTGTTCATTTGTTGGTTTTGTTGGTTTCTTTTGTGGGAAGTTTTTAAACTATTCAATTTCTTCAATCAATACAAGTTATACTACATGATATCTTTTATGGGGGGACTGGAGATTTCTAATAAGAGAAAGATATCAGGAAAAGTAAATAATATATTTCTAAATAAACCATGGACAAAAGAAAACATAAAAAGGGAAATACAAAATTTGTCCAAACTGAATGGAAATGAAAACACAGCATCACAGTTTGTGGAATACAGCTAAAACAGTGCTTACAGGGAAATTTACTTAATAGTCACTCCATTGTCTTCTGGCTTCTGTAGTTTCTGATAAGAAATATGGTATTCTTATCTTTATCACTCTGTATATGATGTGTATTTTTTTCTGCCTGCTTTCTCTTCATTGCTTGTTTTAAGAAATTTTATTTTGATATGCTTTAGCTTGTGGTTTTCTTCATGTTTCTTATGTTTTGTATTCATTGAGTTTAGGAGTCTTGGGGCTTATGGTGCTCATTAAATTTGCTAAAAATTCTATCATTATTTTATTAAATATTTTTGCTTGCCCCTTATTTTCTGGAACCCCAATTACATATGTCATATCATCTGATATCTTCCCACAGAAGATACTTTGTTGATTTTCTTTCAGCAGTTTTTTCTGCTTCATTTTTGTGCATTTTCTAGTATAATTCCCTAAATTTTTCTTCTAAAGAGTTTTATCGATGATTTATAACATTCAGTATATTTTTCAATTTTGTTATTTTTTATCTACAGGGTCAGACTAGCATCTTTTCTTATGTCTTTATTTTTTCTCCTCATTATGTTTCATATTTTCCCCTAAGTTCTTAAGTATGTGGAATATATGTACATTATGTATTAACCATCTTTATTTCTTGTTTATCTATTCAGGGTCATCTAGTTCTTTTTCTATTGATTGCTATTTCTCCTGTTTATGAGTCATATTTTCTTTCTTCTTGCATGTTTAGTAATTTGTTCTTGTATGTAAGATATTGCAATTTGTACAATATTGGTCTTAGAACTTTTGGGTTATCCCTTTAAATATTGTAGGTCTATGTTCTGATATACAGATAAGTCATTTGGATTTAGTTTAATCATTTTGAGAAATACTCTTAAACTCTGTTAGGACAAGTCTAAAAGAGACTTTGATCTAGGGCTAATTTGTCCATACTACTGATGTAATACATTTATGTCTTATGCTTCATATAACAGGTTTTTGTCCTATTGCTGGTGGGAACAAAACTATTCTCTTCCTTGTGTGAACTTTTGGGATTTTTCTACATATCCTTTCCATTAATACATTCCCCAGCCTTACCTATTCTCTTCACAGTCATGCATAAATCAGTACTCTTCCAAAGACTTGTGTGAATTCCTTTGCAGTTCCCCAGAGCTCTCTCTTTACATAGCTTCTTTTTCTGTGCCATTTTACCCTTCAAATTCTAACTGCTTTGTCCTACCTGAACTCTCATATCTTATCTTCCATTTAAAAATTTTGTACCTCTGTTTGGGCTCTCCTTCCCTGCTCTGTCTTTTGAAAATCTCTCTAGACAGTAAGCTTGGGTAATCACAGAGCTTACCTTGTTTTGTTTCTCATCTCTCAGAAATCTCTCTCCTATGCTACCTATTGCCCAATGTCTGAAAGTATTGCTTCATATATTTGATTAATTTTATAGTTACTGAAAGTAGAAGACTAAATCCCATCCCTGTTATTCTATCACAGCTGGGAGCCTATCAAATACCAACCCCTCACAATAGTGAAAGGCAGATCTGCATCAGTAAAGAACACACATTGACAGTGGTTAGTTTCTACCTATTTATGGAAATTATTACTGGAGGATTATATATTTAAGTCACTAACAAAGGAAATTTAAATCAGCATAAATATTGAAGTGTTATATAAAGATGATCCATCAAGTGATCACACTTAGTATCATTAATAGTTGGATACAGTGACATGTATCCTTCAATAGGACATAAAGTACACAGTATCAACTGGCAAGGATTCTTATCAAAAATACTTAACATGAATGTAATTGAGTTGTTTTCTTAAATAAACCACATTTTGAGAGCAGTTAGGTTCATACCAAAACACAGCAGAACGTACAGAGTCCTCATATACCTCCTACCCCCATGCATGCACAGCTTCCCACATTATCAACCTCTCCCACCACAGCTGTGCCTTTGTTACAACTGATGTACCTATATTGACACATCACTATCATCTAAATTCCAGAGTTTATATTAGGGTTCACTTTTGGTATTGAATATTCAATGGGTTTAGACAAATATAAAATGACATGCATCCACCATTATAGCATCATACGGAATAGTTTCACTGCCCTAAATCTCCTCTGTACTCTGCCAATATTTATCCCTCCCTCTCCCTGCAACTCTTAGCAACCCTGATCTTTTCATTGTCTCCATACCTTTACCTTTTCCAGAATGTCATATGGTCGGAAATATACCGTATGCAGCCTTTTGAGATTGACCTCTTTCACTTAGTAATAGACATTTAAGTTTCTCCCATTGCTTCCCATGACTTCATAGCTCATTTATTTTTAGTGTCAAATAATATTGCATTGTCTGGATGTACCACAGTTTATTATTTATTCACTTACCCACTGAAAGACATCTTAGTTGCTTCCAAGTTTTCGCAATTATGAATAGAGCTGCTTAAATATCATGTACAGATTACAGTGTGGATGTAAGTTTTCAACTGATTGGAGTAAATACCAAGGAGCATGATTGCTGGCTGACAGGGTAAGAGATGTTTAGTTTTGCTAAACACTGCCAAACTATCTTCCAAAGTGGTTGTAATCACATATGTATGTGGAACTTACAGCTACTGAAAATGCAAATGATAAAAGAACATGCCTACTTTCAAATGGTTCATGAAATAAATGCAGATGAAGCAAATATGGCACAATATTAGTAACTGCTGAGTTCAGGTGGTAGGTATATACATGATACATTCTTTCAATATTTCTGTATATCCACAAGTCTGAATATTTTCCTAATTTAAAAAATAGGCCAAGTAAGGGCGGCTCACACCTGTAATCCTAGCACTTTGGGAGGCCAAGGCCAGAGGATTGCTTGAGGCCAGGAGTTCAAGACCAGCCTAAAATTACCAAGACCCCACCTCTACAAAAAAAAAATAGAAAAATGAGACAGGATTGGTGGCAGGCGTCTGCAGTTCCAGCCACTCAGTAGGCTGAGACAGGAAAATTGCCTAAACTTGGCAGTTTGAGGTTGCAGTGAGGACGATGCCACTGCACTCTAGCCGCGGCCACAGAGCGAGATCTTGCCCCCCAAAATAAAAAATGAAAATAAAAAAGCTCAAAAGTCTTCTGTAACACCTCAAATAGCCTTTATGCCCTCTAGCATATAAAATCAACCCTGATTTGTGTAACAAAAGGATAACCATTAATTTACAAATAAAGGATCACTATCTGAAGAGGTATGTAAACTGTAATCACACTGTAAAATTAGCAATAGGGAATGCCTTATCCTGTATATCTGCTGCTAGATTTCTTAGCTCCTCAAATGAAATATATATATATATATATTATGTGAAACTTGCCAATGAAATTTATAAACAATACTACCATTGTAAAACTGTTTTTTATAAGCTGCTTTTAGCATTTAGAATATTCTGAGAAAACCGTATAGTCATCAGCACATGGCTCCAAAATAAATGATTCTGCCTTTTCCAAATACAAGTGATTCATTTGTAAACTAGAAATGAATCTCTGTATCTCAATGTAATAAAATCATCATAGTGAAATCAAACCCACAGGCTCTGGGTATTAGGAGCTTACCAGAATCTCTTCACCACATAACTAGGTCACGGGAACAACTTTCTAAACCCACCATGAAGGTGATTACTGATCTCAACATATTTTTCCTCATTCTTTTTTTTTTTTTTTTTTTTTTTTTGAGACAGAGTCTCACTTTATTGCCCAGCCTAGAGTGAGTGCCATGGCGTCAGCCTAGCTCACAGCAACCTCAAACTCCTGGGCTCAAGTGATCCTACTGCCTCAGCCTCCCAAGTAGCTGGGACTACAGGCATGCGCCACAATGCCCGGCTAATTTTTTCTATATATATTAGTTGGCCAATTAATTTCTTTCTATAAATAGTAGAGATGGGGTCTCGCTCTTGCTCAGGCTGGTCTCGAACTCCTGAGCTCAAACAATCCGCCCACCTTGGCCTCCCAGAGAGCTAGGATTACAGGCTTGAGCCACCGCGCCCGGCCTTCCTCATTCTTAATATTTAAAATGATGTGTCACAAACTATCCATTTAAATTTGAAGCACAACTTTTGGTATTCACTGTGCCAATTCTTAGTATTACAGATGCCACCCCTATCAGACATGCACAGGCCTGAGGGGGAGAGTCTGGGAAACCAACCACTTCAAATGAAAAAAACTGAGAATTAGCACTTTAACATGAAGGCATAGGTTAAAACTGTAACTTCTGCTTTAGCAATTTTATGCTGCAAAGCATGTGTGCGTGTGTGTGTGTGTGTATGGTATGCCTGGCAACAATAATATAGGCGAGTGTAAGATAGAGAAAAATGGCAAAAGAAAATTCTATCTGTAATCCTCCTATATTCTGCTTATAGACAAAGTAATAGTTAATTCTACAGAAAACAAATCTTCACTAAGTTTGTGATTAAAACAGGGGCACCTTGGAGATGTAGGTTTACACTACTATAGAACACCCCTGTGAAATTTAGTAGAAGCATCTAAGGTAATTACTTATGGCCCCCGAGAGTTCACTGTTACATAACTCTACAAGACTTGAAAAAGTATTTAAAATGACATGTTTAATCTACTGGACTGGCACATTTTTTTCTACTGCTCTCAATCTAAGTCTTACCTCAAGAGTCCTTGGTGGCCATGAATCTGCTCTAATTAATTTATTGTCTGTTGTAGAATGTGGGTATTTTGGCTATTATTTCCAAAGGTAAAAACTGGTATCTATTTGAAGCACCCAAACTTGCACCAATTCCTACATATTCCAGATAACATCCTGGAAATCTAATCTACCTTCTTGGAATGGAACCCCTCCTGTAATGAGAAACTCACTACATCACAAGCAGCCATTACATTTTAGAATGTTCACCTTGTTAAAAAGTTCTTCTGTGGGAGGATGTACAGGCCCAGAGAGCCTAAATGAAGAGTTTATGATCAAACTGCTATATGCAATCAGCACCAAAATCCAGGTGGTCTGACGCCAAATGGAGTATGAGTTCTTTTTTTTGAGACAGAGTCTCACTTTATTGCCCAGGCTAGAGTGAGTGCCATGGCGTCAGCCTAGCTCACAGCAACCTCAAACTCCTGGGCTCAAGCAATCCTGCTGCCTCAGCCTCCCAAGTAGCTGGGACTACAGGCATACGCCACCCTGCCCGGCTAATTTTTTCTATATATATTAGTTGGCCAATTAATTTCTTTCTATTTATAGTAGAGATGGGGTCTCGCTCTTGCTCAGGCTGGTCTTGAACTCCTGAGCTCAAACGATCCGCCCACCTCGGCCTCCCAGAGAGCTAGGATTACAGGCTTGAGCCACCGCGGCCGGCCTGGAGTATGAGTTCTTTATTTGCCATTTAAGGGATCCCTAGTTATAAGTCTGCCTGACATGGGAGAAATAGGGATCGTGATTATTAGTTTAAAATATGAACACCACCTCCTGCTTAATATACACAGAAGTATTGCCATCATTTTAAGCAGGTACATACACTTGTACATTGTTAGAGGTTTTGTTAATTCAGTTTTAATTTTCTTAATAGACACATTCACTTTCTGTGGGCTTCTTCAGATTATACCTGAGACTATAAAATATTCATGTACTGTCTATAAAATTAAATTTTGATCACAATTTTCTTTTTGATTGAGAACGATGTGGACATTTAAGAACCAATTTTCTCAGCACACTTCACATTTTATTCAAGGTTTGTTAACATGTTCCCTTTGTTCCTTCCTATCTTCTTCCTTGCATCAGGCCAGTTGATGTGTATGTTTTGAGAAATTAAGTACATTGGATACTCCTCCCATTATGGAGCTAATAATCAAGTGAGGAACACAGATATGTAAACATATAAGTTCTATTAAAAAGGCTAAAAGGAAAGAGTATTATTTGGAGAATTAGTTTCTCACTCATATCTTTAACTATCAGTCAAATAAGGCAGTAGAAAAAAATGATGCTTAGGCAGGTGGATTTCAGCATTACAAGTTAAATTTTTTAATAACTGAAAGATAAATCAAAATTCCAAAATTTGAAGTCACATTTTGTGCAACAGAATTATCTCACATTAAATAAAATACAGAATAGTGCTTCTCAAAGTGATTTCCAGGGTCATCTGGGCATCAATGAGATACTTTTCAGGGGGTTCCTAGAGGTCAAAATTATTTTCTTAACGATGCTAAGATGTCATTTGTCTTTTCATTCTCAATCTCTCATGAGTGTACAGGAGACTTTCCAGAGGCTGTGTGTTTTGTGGCACCACAACAGTTTGAATACAGAAGCAAATAGAAGAATCCAGGTGTTTGCAAATAAGCCAGACATTAAAGGGAGTCACAAAAATGTAAAATGATATTCCCCTCACTATTTTTTATTTTGAAAAATATATTCTTTTCTAAATATGTTATTTATGTTAAAATATAATGGGCTTATTGTTTTTAAATTACTAAATGTCTTAAAATATTGTTTTAATTTATAAAATGATCAACATTGATATATAATCCACATAATCACAAGCTCTTTATGGCCCTGTATAAGTTCTAAGAGTATAAAGAGATCCTGAGACTTAATTGTTTGAATAGCAGTGATCTAAAATATTAAAAAAATATAGCAACTCAGACTTTTTAACCCACATCACTGTCACTTTTATTCCTCAGATTTCTACAAAGTGTAAGATTAAACTCTAAAATTAGCCCCTTTGCTGGGTTAATACGCAGATGTTACTGTAATTATAATGACCAGGTCATTAAAAATATGAAAATATAAACTCATGAAATCAGCCCTAAAGGAACTCAGAATCAACACTTTCAATTTACTAATGAGGGAACCAAGGCCAATACTGACTAAATAGTTTGCCATAAATCAAACTATTAGTTAATACAAAAGTAAATATGGAGCCTAGTTCTGCTAACCCTTGCTCTTCAAGTGTTATGACTTATATAAAATACTCTTTTATTCAAAATCAACAAAAATCACCAGATTAAAGTCGTTTTTGGCTGTAAACTTTTTTTTTAGTTTCTATTTACAAACCAGAAAAAAGAAAACCATCAAAAAATTTTAAGCAAAGCTGTACATGTCCATTGCTACAGAATCTGCGAATTTCCCTTATCCATCAGCCTTCCTTTGTACATTTCTAACATCATATATAGTGGGAGACAAAAGAACTGGAAAAACAAAACTTCTCCAAGGGACTGATGTTGTTCTTCCTTTCCACAATTATGCAATGGCCAAATGTGTGTCCTGCTATTAATGCTCTTAAAAACTGAACATGAAAAACATGATAACCAACATAAAAATGGTCTAGATCACCAAGCTAAAAATTTTAGAAACCACACTAATTGTAACTAATTGCTTAAAATCCACACCTATATATTATGTACAATTAATGTTTCTCCATACTTTATTGCTCCATTCTTCCTAACTAGAATTTCAATGATGCTATAAAATTTTTAAAAGCAACAGCAAAAAAGGCTAAACTTGAAATCTGACAACAGCACATGAATGTCTGTGATGTTAACAGGTTTCAACTCTGTGGCTTATTGACACTTGAGGTTAGCAGAAAGAGATCAATGTATTGAGTGAATATAAACTTTTAGTGAGTCTATATTGTCATCATTAAGAAACCACACAATAATTTCTTCAAAGTATTGATACAACATTCAGTAGCAAACCTAAGCTACATTTCCTGTTTACTGACTGCAGAAGGAACAGGAAGATAAGGGATCAGGAAGCAAAAAATGACAAAAAGGCAAGGAGAGAGAAAGAGAGGAGGAAAGAACAAATGGAAAAAGTGGGAGGAGACAGGAAGGGAGCAATAGGAATGGGATATGAGGTGTCAATTAGTAAAAGACTCAAATGATCAGGTAGATCAGCAGCAGGAAACTATTGACTCTCAGGCAATAAAGAAAGGTCTGAACTGCTTAAGAACAGGCCATTTAAATACCAAAGCATAGAAATGGCAAACTAGAACAAAAGTCCAAATACATGAAGCAGTATGAGTAATATGAAAGCAAAAGATTAAAGTGTAATTTTACTTTAGTTATTCACTAAGAAATCTTTCTCTTCATACAAATACTAAGTAGGCCAAGAAAGTAATAAAATAAATTTCTTTTGTTTAAGCCATGCAATTTGTGGTACTTTGATTTGCAACCCTAGCTAGTAACTACAAGGACTCTCTTTGGACCTGCTGCTCATTCCTCTAAGAACCCTTGCTATATCATATAAAATCCTCACTGTACCTTCACAATGAAGACATTATTCCAACACCCACTTTTACACAAATGGAGAAAATGAGGCACAGAAAAGTGATGCTAATGATTCACATTTCAAAAATGGCAGAGCCAAGATTAAAATTCAGGCAGTTTACTTTAAAGTGTATGAGTTTAACCTCTATACACACTGCTTCTCACAGAGGAAAATGATTCCTAGGAGACAAAACTTCACCAGGTTTTGCAAATAACATCTTCCTTGAAGAACTTGCTCACTGTTCTTGCTGAAAATCCTCTTTCCCCATATATTTCCAACTTAGCTCCTGCTTCTCTTTTACCCTTTCCTAGAATGGGTTGTGCCTCTTCTATGTGCTACACAAGAGAAACACTTACCACATAGCAATTTAATTGCTATTTATTTGTATGTTTCTCCCAATAGAATCTGAGCTCCTGGAGGAAATGAAATTGGGTCACACTTAATCATTTCTGTATCTGTGGCTCCTAGAAAAAGGACTCAACACATATTTGTCAAGTGAGTAAATTAATGCTTGGGGAGCCATAAGGAATTTTGTAGAAGCTAACTTTATTAAACATACACACATACACATGCATATTAAATACAGTGTGTGTAATAATATATATATAAATATAGATTTAAGTATATAATTGATATTAAAGAATAGATAAAATTTAGCAAGATTGATACTAGGACTTTAATATTGGTGATCATTAAACTTATAAAAATTATTAATAAAATTATATGTGAAAATGGAAGCCCCTTAATTTCTCTAAAATTTCCTTCAAAGCAAATGGAATATATTATTTTATGAACCATTTCACACATTAATGAATTTGGGATTGAAATACAGAGGAATTGATCTACCAGAAGTTCACAATACAGCTAAACATAGTGAACAAAGCAGCTTTAGCTTTCTTGTATGTAATGGTGGTTGAGTAAGTTGATGTATTTCTTCCAACAAAAAGCATTTGGTTCTAAGCTGCCAAACTAATTTTGATTATAAATTCCTTAACAACTCTAAAATACCATGGGGGAAGTGAGAGGTCAAAGACAGATATGTTAGTTCAAAGAAGTGATTTGAGGTTAAAAATGCTTCTTCACATATAAATATAATGGTATTAAGCAATTAACACCTAATATTTATAAGGAACTGAGTAGGCAGTGAGAAAATAATATGTGTATACACAAACACATTGCCACAATATATTCATATCTAGGGGTTCCTTTAAAAGCAGCTATTCTCTATTAGGTTTATGAAATAAGATGTTGAAACCTTTGTAAACAAATTTCTAACAAAATGGTGTTTCATAATAAATGAGATAGAAATTAAGAGGTCTTTTCAAACTTTAGAGATGAATACTACTCAGCATCAATATACTTGCCTTCCATTTCAGTATCATGATGCTTGTAGCTGTGAGTGGGCTTACATATCCTCTTGTCTATGCTTTGCTTTCTTCTATCTGGTATTTGTAGGAGTCGTGCAAAATTGGGAGAAGAGAGCAAATATAATAATGAGGATCATAAAAATGGAAAATAAGGGTCTTTCTCACTGTAAAAGTCAGAATTTAGTAGGATCCATGCCATAGAACAGAATAAAAGATGTGAGTTAGCAAAGACCACTTACAAATAGAACAAAGTTAATTTTAGAAGTTAAAGATAAAAATATTAAATCATGACTTCTTTAAAACTCTAAAGGATGGTTTTTATATACAGTATTTTCTCTTTCTCTTTGGGTTTTTTCCACTTTAATTTTCATAAAATTAAATGAGGCCAAAAAGAATGTCCAATAATCATGGATATAGAGATCACAAGGTCTAGAAGCAGACAAACTTAGGTTGGAAATTAAGCTCTGCCCTTTATGCACCATCTAATATCAGGCACATTCCTCTCAAAACCATTCCTTCCTCATCTTTAAAATGGGACTAAAAGTTGCTCTCATCCTTAAGACTGGCTTGAAGAGTAAGTGAAATCAGGCTTCCAAACCGTCCAACATCATGTGTGGTAGATAAACAGAGTTTCCAATAAATGCTAGACGTTATGACTCTAAAAGTGGGTAAAGAATAAGAGAAATAGAACACACTAATCCACTCGAAGGAACAGTGATGAAAACAGTGATAGAGAAATGGAATATTTGTGCTAAAACATGTTACACAGAATAGTCATTAAATAATCCTGAGAGGTAGTTAGGCATGTTCTATCAACTTTTTCCTAAAACATGTCTAAGTACTTCTTTGGAGTTCTTCCTTGTAATTAAAACAGGCAAATGTACAATCACCAGACAAGCTTAAAAATCCTCACAAGCACATGATATTTTTGGCTGAATCCATACTTGTCTCCATCTACATGAAAAACAGCCAAACAACGTTCATCTCATTTAGTAGATGGAAAATAATTTGTTATACATCTCCTTTGTATGTATAGTCTGGTACAATGGTGGTTACCAGTGAAAATCCCACTGGATTTTTCAAGCTCAGGTGACATGTACTGTGTAAGAAGGTTATGAATGTAGTCTGCATCAGCTGCTATGGGAACATGGGCACAGTGAACTTGAAGGTGTACTGGCATCTGATATAATCACCCTGGCAACTGCTGAAGAAAAGATGGGAGGGTACAGCAGAGCTGACCCTATGGCACCTCCGCGTGGATTAAAAAAAGGTATTCCTTCATCACTATAGTTACATAAACATATTTTAATATATTGATTCTATTGAAGAAAAATGCTTTGCTGTTTTGTCATAATAAATACACAAATATTCAAATGTGTGTGAATGCAAGTGTGAGTGGGTGTACATGGCAGAGTGACCTCTGAGTTTGTCTGGAGACATATGTGTATATAGATTTGTGTATCAGTGCCAGGGTATGTTAGTGTGTGTATGACCATGTGAGAGTGTGTGTATGTGTGAGTATGGGAATGTGTGTCTGTGCATTAGTGTGAGTGTGTAGACAGACCTTTACAAGATCTAGCTAACATTTGAATGGTGCCCCTGAGATGCGGTGCCCTTCCACAACCCCAAACCTGTAAAACCACAAGTAGCAGCTCAAAGGGGACCTACCTAGAGTTAGGAAGAAGAAAGAAGAAACCATGTCATCCTTTAAATAATTGAAGATGGCCTTTATTAGTAGTGGCACTTTGTTGAAAGGAAGGAAATACCATAATATTCTAGAGATATTTCTGAAAAAAAATTCACAGTGATGCCTAGTGACTTGGTCACTAAATGGATGTTGAGAATGGGCAAGCAGAGGAAAAGAAATATCAACTATCAGGCACATATTTTGTCCAAAGGTTTAAAATTATATATCCATGAGAGTTGGGGCTTCCTCTGTTTTACAGAAAAATGTATACCTAGAGATGATGGTTTCCAAGAGCTCAAAGTTAATAAGTGATGAAATTGGTCTGAATCCAGGTCAATCCAACTCCAGAATTGATACTTAGAGTCACTACCCCATAGCCATTCACCAAAGTCAAAAATTTGGAAAATGGAGGATGGTTTGAGGGGAAAGATAAGGAATGAATGAATTATCTTCCACACTTGACAAGTCTGAGATTCCCATAGCAGGTTTAAGGAGATTCCAATCTTGGAGTCACTGTCACACTTACAGGCTAAGGTTGAAATTCTTGATTCAGCAAATAGTGTTGATGGTTCCAGCCATGTCCTTTATCATTTAGATAAATTTATATCATGAGTGCATAGAAGAGCATTTATTCTGAAACATAAGATGTTTCTCTTTAAAGACACTTCCTTGCATGCATACCCCTATTTAACAAGAGGCACTGATTGCCTCAGGAAGGAATTAGTAGACCAGGAATGCAAGGAGAAAAAGAATCAATTGAAATATTCGCTTTCCAAAACAGAATTTGAGTCTCTTCCAGCCAATCTTTGTGGAAAGAGAAAGGAGTTTTCTACATTTTGAAAACCCCCTTTCACACATCAAGAATGAAATCTGGCTAACTCAGATCATCTAGTTTTAGTGCCAGATATGACGTAAGGCAGAGGTTCTCAAACTTTGGCAGACATCACCATCACCTGAAGGTCTTACTAAAACACAGCTTGCGGGACCCCTCCCTCCCCTAGACTTTCTGATTCCGTCAGTCTGGGGTGGGACCCAGATATTTTCACTTTTAAGAAGTTCTCATATGATGTGGTGTTGCTGGCACAGAGAACACTCCAAGAATCGCTCATGTCAGGAAAGTTCCCTCCAGATAAGCAGAACCCTTTCATGGAAGGAAGACAGGAGATTCACAAGGGACATAATTAGGTTGAAAATGACACATGAGTCTCTAAGAAAGACCTTCTGCCAAGAGGGTGGAAATGTAAAATACAGAAGCGGCACAGGTAGGCTGAGATTGGGTTGGTGCTCTGCTACCTTTCTACAGCCAGCATGTTGCAGAAGTAGTGACGCAGGAGAGGGATGAAGAGGTCTCTAGACAGATGCACTTGACATAGTTCCCTGATCCCATCTGCCCTAGGTTTCTGTGCAGGAGACACAATAGCTCCTGTGTGCCCTGGGAAAGATGAAACCGGTCAAGAATAAGGGTGAACAAACAATGGGCAGCCCAGGGGCTCAGGGAGATCAGGGGTTGGCAAAGTTTTTCTGTAAAAGGCAAGAGGGTAATTATTTTAGGCTTTGCAGGCCATACAGTCTTTGTCACAACTACTCACCTCTGATGTTGGAGAACTAAAACCAACACCCTTAGACAATGAGTAAAGGAAGGGGCATGGCTAGACTTGGCACAGAGCAGCTGGATTTTGCTTGCCTGTCATGGTTTACCGACCCCAGCTAGAAACCACAGGGATCTCAAAAACCAGAGGCAAAGGAACCTCCACCTTTAACAGCATGTATTAGTATTACAACGTGTAATGGCCAGACCTTGATGGAAAAGACACAAGATAGAAGCTAACCATATACCAGCAAAGATCAATGAGGACAAAGAAAGCAAACAGACCACGAATGTCTGACTCCCTCATCAGGAGGACGTGGGAATTTAGCCCTGCTCCCTAAGCCATCTTGGGAAGGAAAGAGAAAAGAATGTGGACACACTTAGAGAAGAAGCATTCCTGACATGAAATATGAACTTTAAATGGACTGAGGATTTAGTCAACTGCGGCTGAATTCCTCTGAAAGAGAACAATATAAATCAGAATGGCTGAAATAGCTTTATTTAGTAAAGTTGTTTTCTCTCTCCATCATTGAGGCAGGGTGTAGTTGTTGATAAATAAAACAGAATAGTGTTTTTATATGTCTGAGTGTGATGCGTAAATATCAACCTCATTACAAGAGAGAAAAATATATATCATTTCTGTCATCCTACAACTGCACAGGGGCCCTGCTAAAATTAGAGTCAGGATATAAAACACTTCCATAGAGCGAATGATATCAAAAGTAAAGGAGGTTCCCTTAATTCCTCATATTTACTGCTCTCAGAGCACCTGTCAAATTTTATTATGGCTTTCTTTACTTTTCTAAACTCTTCCCACTAGACTGAAAGTCTCAGTTATAGAAATTTCTTAAAAAGAATATTTTCAGATCTCAGCAAATATCCAAGTCACAGAGTAGGTAATCACTTTTTAAGTTGAATTTATTTGATTTTAACATAAGTGAAATTAAAGTTACTGGGAAACTTCTTCATTAATCTATTCTAGTGACATCTACTTTTAAGTGCTCCAATATATACAGCTGCTGTGGTTTACCACATCTATATGTAATTATTTTTAATCACCTTTAACAAAAAAGGCCAAAAAGTTGTGTTTAGAAATTTCTCTTCCCAGAAGGCTATTAAAAACTTTTATCTGAATCGTTTTTTTAAAGGACTAGTCCTAGAAATTCTTTTGCATCTCCCTATCCCATTCTATATTTGTTTCTATCTCATCCCACTATTTCAAAAACTAGAAAACCTACCAATACAGAGCTGGATTATATAAGTAATTTTGTATTAGCTTAAGGGTCCCATTAAAAGTTTCTCAGATTCAAGATCCATGCTTAGAGAGCATAAAGCATAGACACACAATTTGTCTAGTAAGACTTATGGTATACAGCTACCAAGGTTTCAAAAATGGAAAAAAAGAGAGAAAGTGAGAAAAAGTATAGGTTTGTCTGCCTTTCTTTGCAAACAAACAAATCTTCAAAAGAAAAGGAAGGGACCTCTCATGCAAGAACGACCCCCTGAAATAATCTCCAGACCCTATAAGAATGGGCTGAATGGATTCTGTCTCAGGAGTGTTGCCTGCCAGAATCAACCTGCTTTCCGAGAGTTAATGACAAGGTGCAACAGTAACAAAGAAGCAACTGTGCTCAAAGCCCATCTTTTCCTTATCTCAAACACTGATGGCAAAGATAGGGGCCACAGACAGTAAGCCCATCAGAAGTCTTTAGTGAACGGAGTCATTTGTGGCAAGTGAAAGAAACTCAGGAGAAATGAATGCTAAAATCTTTTACCTTGAAACTTTTCTGAACCAGCCAACAGCATAGAACAGAACTAATATGCACAAGTATAAACTTATTTTGAGTTATATGCTTAGGATGTTTTCTGAGAGACCTAAAAAAGTATCAAATCCCTCTAATTGGTTTAAAATAACTGAGTTGAAATATTTGAATTCATTTTCTTAAGCTTCTATTTTCCATATGCTGGAGTTGAACACAACACTATATAGTGTTGAACTGCCTGCCTATCTCTAGAGTTTTTCTTATATAGAGACCAACAGCATGTTTGTATGTTCTGTTATTAATACATGGATCATTCTTAACTGACACAAGGATGTTAGAAAGAACAGAGCATGTGTGATGAAAAATTAGGACTGATATCCAGCAGCTAAACACTTATATGATATACAGATATCTGTTCTGAATAGCTGGTACCTGTGCTGAACCTTTTAAATGTTTTGAGAATGACCACCCAGAATAACAAAGAGTTTAGTTAACTAAGGGGCATGAAGCAGTGAGAGTTGAAGCTGGAAAGAGATTGGGACTAGATTGTAGAGGACCTGAAATATCTCTCTGAGGATTATGATTTCATTCAGGAGAGTGCATATAAAATTTCTACATATGTGTACATTTGCATGAAACATGCTACGTTGATGAGATTATTGAGACAATTGCTAATAGTGAGAACAGCCTTCAGAAACCCTTTGTAGGTTAGCATGTAAACCAGGAGGAACTTCACAGTATTATACTGCAGTTGACAATGTTTGATTTTGTGACGTTCTAGTTTTTTTAATTTACCACTGAATGTTTATTTTGAAAATTAACTTAAGAATATTTGGGTTTAAAATTCACAGCCTATAATTAGTTAGTAGAGCACTGAAAACTCCTGGCTTTTCACAGAAGCTACTTGTTTGCACAGGCTAATTGATATATGTAAATGAGAGAAAATGAGGCTCAAACTTTTCTTAAAATAACCCCCAGAGCTAGAAAATGCCTCACATGAAAAAAATTTAAGTATAATTACACAAAATGAGAGTTAAAGTAATAAGCATGAAAATTTTGCAATTAAAAAAAATGTGGGGACTAGAAAACAAACTGTTAGAATATGGTTACTGCCGGACTTTGAAGTTATGCAATTTAATTCGATATTATTTAGATTTTATTATTCTTAATTATCTGCTAAAATGTTAAAATGGTCCATTCAACTTTCTTTTCAAATCTGTAATAGAGAGCTGGTGGGTGAACTGTCCAGTTATCCTGAAATGCATGCTCTTTTTCAATTATTTGAGCCATTATTGAAAATTAAAGCTTACACTTGCATATATGCAGGCAGACAGGATGCAGGAAGCCGGCTTTGTGAATGCATTATTCCATTTCCAAATACTCCACAGGGCACAAATTCTCCATCCCAGTATTCCTCTAAGTGTAAAGTCTGCTTTTCAGAATAAATCATTTGCACACAAGCTGGCAGGCATAATATCCTGATGGACAAGAGCAAAGACCAACTTTCCCTTCCTTATTCCTTTCAAGTAAAAAATTCAATTGTAGATGGCTTTTCTGATCTGATTTTTTTTGACATATATACAAGAAAATAACTTTCCCTATTGCTAATTTAAAATAGAAACTTGGAAACATTACTTCAAAACACTTTTGCAATTTTTCAAGCAAGAACAGTTTTTTCTCCACCTTCCACAATTCACAGCAATCCTTTTGAAGACAGAAATATCTTCTCTCGTTACAAAATAATGATCTGTTCTTTTATAAGCTGTAGGAAAATGCTACCTAGATTTTATACATCAACTTTTACATTTTAAACATTCTCCTTCCTGATCCTTATATAAGTGGACTGATTTCTTTATTTACAAACTCGATTCACAAAGTTTTTAAATCTGCACAGGAAGTTTGTGTGTCTTTTCCTAGATTTCTCTTTATAGGTTCTGGGGTAGTCTTCCTGGAATTCATTTTATTGACTGCAGTTTTATTATTATTGTTATTGTTATCATTAACTTCCCCTAAATTTCCAGAAAATCCTGATTAGAAATACATTGCTATGTAGTAAGAATTTACCCAAACCGAAAGCTCAATGGAAAACAGGTGTTCCCACTTTTATATATTACCATGAGAGAGAAGTGAAACCCAAGGAAAGAAACAAAATTAACCAAATATAGATGTAAATTCTCTCCTACTTAATCTTCTTGTCTGCAGAAATAATTATGGTAAGGCAGAAACATTACTGTTGTTTAAATTATCTCTACAGATTAATGGAATTTATTTTGTCTTATTTTGCTTTCAAAATGGCATTCTAATTTAATATATTTTTATTTTGGCTCTGTATGTTAACGATCATACACATTTCAAATTAAGAAAATGACATAAATCACAAATATTTGTATTTTCATATTGTAATGTCAAATTGTTTAGTCTGTATTTACTTGTTCATGAGATTCACTATAAATTACCCACTTATAAAATCTACATATTTTTAATTAGGCATATGAAGCAAAATCCAGTTTTGTGTAGTATTTATTTTTATTTGGTTGCTATTATTATTATGTTTCAATAGGCCAGAAGTGTTGTTATCACTTCAGTATTTGAAGATGTTTATAACCTAGAGACCCAATCCCAAAGCAGTTTATAAACATTAAACTCTTTTAAATATTTTCATTCCTCTTTGAAAATAAATTTTTAAAGGAAACATTTTTAATATTAAGAAAAATAGTACAGTCAGTATTTAAGTTCTATAACTAAAGTATTTGGATAAAATTTACTAATTTATTAAAAGTAAACAAGAAAGCAAAACTTTCAAGATTAGATTTCTGGAAAAATATAGGTTTATATATATTTATTTTAATATAGTTTTAAATATTAAAAAGCCTATTTTTAAGATAACATACACATTGTCGGGGGCTAAAAAGAAGGTACAAGGTTTACAAAACAAGAAACAAAAAAATTAAAATTACAGCACAGAATACAAACTTAATTCATATAATCAAATATAAATATTTAATCATACAATTAAATATAAATATTTACTCATTCACTTAAATATTTACTTAATATATAATTAGTGTTTGCATCAATTAATACAGGATTCATATAAAATCAGTTTAATTTAATGTACAAAGCCCTCATCAAAACTGTGACAATGAATTGTCATGAAAATGTACGAAAAACAAGCTCTTCTTCCTCTTAAATCTACAGTATCCAGTAAAAGTATCCAGTCAGAACCTGCCCTTTCACAAGTACCCTTAGTAGACTCCCTTGAAATATTTTTCTGTGTTCTTGTTAGGGTGCTGTCTCCCCCTGCCCTCACCCACCCTCCACTCCCAACTGACTCCAAACCCCACCAGAAGTTTTAAGTTAGGTAAATGAAATGGTTTAAATTTCCTGGTGAAATCAATATGTCCTCTGTTCTGTGCACTTTCACCTAGCTCAGAGAAGGTGTCAGCAGTGGCAGAAAAGTAGGGAAGGAGGCAAAGCCTTCGCTAATCAGGCTGCCTCCTGCAAAGCATTTTTAATCAAGAGAAACCAGCCATTTTATTTATATATCTTTCTAAATATAGTATACCAAAATTACATAAGAAAAAAAGACAAAAAAGAAAACAGGAAAAATACCATGAAAGATATATTTGGAGTCAAGGTTCAAAACTGCTTGAAACTTTTTTTGAATTTAAACTTTCTGAGTATATTTATTAAGAAAAAATATCTAGGGATATCTAACATTTCTTACTCAAAAAAAATGTTTTTATGTTGTAGGATCTTTAAAGGTATTAGCTACTTTAAAACTTCAATATTTCATTTTCACGCTCTATACATTCAATCACAAAAGGCCAACATATTTAATGCATTGGTACTGCATCACTAACATTTTTATAAGCTTGAATTTAATACTATTGCTAACATTAATGAAGTGGTGTGTCCAGTCTAGAGGGAGATCCCCAAATCTAATATTTTAAATAAGCTGTTCTCCAATTTTAGCTTTATTTTAAAAAAAAGACTAAATGTTTTAGTTATTTAAAGATAATAAGTTCATTTGTTTTTCTCCTTTTCAAAAACAAATTACTTTCCATTTTGACCAATGGCCTTACAACCACATGACAATGCAGATTAATTAGCTGTGGACTCAAATCATGCCACTCAAACCATGAAGGCCTGATGTTTTAAAAAATCTCACCTATCTTAGCTTGAAGTTCATAAAAAATTAAAATGAGACAGATTCGTAAAAAATTGAAAATTAAAATCACTGGTACTATATAGGAAAGTATCCCTGCACCTTCCTAGCTCAGGTCTATGTAGCTCCTCAAAGCAGCACACAATTTGTGTGTGTGTTTCTCTCTCTAAAGTGAGCATGTATGATTCTTAAAACATGTATAACTTATAATTAATCGTTTTTCCAAAATATTTGTTTTATTAAACAAAATTTTCTTAAATTCACTTGTGGTTTTCGAACTTTCAGAAAATCCTTTAAATTCTTCTATTTTAATAATGCTACTACCAGCACCCACAGCGCTTACTCTATATTGGGAGTCTAGCATATATCTTTGGCTGGTTGTTTGTATGTACAGATGTATAGATGGATGAATAGATGAAAGGGAGAGGGAGAAAAAGGGAGGGAAGGGCCCTAATAATAAAACCTAATATATAAAAATCAATATACCTGAGTGAATCTGGATGAAGAAGATACAGGGTTCTCCAAGAAATTTCTGGAGATCCTTAGGGCACAATTTGGAAATCACTCACTTAAGGAGCCTAATATTAATAAAAAAATCTACTCAGGATTAAAAATATTCTGTAAAATAAGAATGTTCCTTAAAGTAAATGAAATACCAAATATTGAACATATTGATTATCACTTGTTAATCAACTCTGATTAGGAATTATTGAGTTCTTTGGTTCATATAAAATGGGAATATGCATTCATTTCTAGCCTTCTACTTCTCTGCTGGTGAAACAGAGATGATAGCTCACAAGGTGACTTAAAGGAACAAATGACTTTAAGGAACTCATTTGTTTATGTAATGTGGTTAGATCACTGACTAGCACCCAGTAAGCACTCAATAAATAGTGCCCATTAAAAATATCATTCCTTTCAACTATTTTTGCTGCTAAAAGCATAGCATGTACCATGCAGAATTTTTCATAAACTTCATTGACAAATCTAATTTAGCCAGCCTAAAACCCTGGCTTTAATGTAATCACATATACTTTCATTTAATTTACAAATTATAACAATTCTGTTCAATTCCTCTACAACGTTTTGGCACTATTTTCTCTATAAAGTACAAAATAAAATCAAAATCATTGTCCTTAAGACTTCGAAGTATAAAAAAAAATGATTTGCTAAGCATATTAAAATTTACAAAACATTGTCACACTGAGAACTTTACACTAAGTAGAAAAGGCCTAATTTACAAATTACAGATAAAAATCATCCTAGTTTGTAAAAGAGGTCTGTGGTCCTAAGAGTTTAAACATCCTATCCAAGGTCACAGAACTTTCAGAATTTTAGGATTTGCTTTAATTGGATGTGCATTTGTAGAAAATGTTACGCTATTCACATATTCCTTGTTACTTTCTTTTATTCTTTCTTTCCTTCCCTCTTTTCCTTCTTCCTCTTTTCCTTTCTAAAATAACTTGTCTAAAGGAAGGCTTATATCCACAAATAGGGATCCTGAGGTTCTTCTCATATTTAAAGCTCTCCTGCATTCATCTGGGATGAATTGAGGTGGTGAAACCCTTTAGCAGTACCTAGGGGAAGATCTAGTGGAAATGACAAACGCCTTACCTCTCATTTTCAGACACTTCTAAAATCTCCCACTAATGCATAAGCAATCCTTTGTTCAGCTTTTTACAGTGGAGAAATAAACTAAACAGGGACAGATAATAGCTATTCAGTTAATATTTGTTGAACTTTTTTTTTTTTTAATGTAAAGGCCTAATGCAGAGGAAAAAAGAGGAGGTTATAAAGCTTTCCTATCCCTTTGTTTCTTTCAGTGGAGCTTGACTGAAGTATAGAGAGGGAGAGAAAAGGGTCCTGTTACATGGCCAGAGCTGAAAGAAGAAATGAAGGATCCTTCATTTTTCATTTTTATACCTTGTTACTATGCTTTTTTCTTTACTATGATGCTCTCTGTATACTCTTTCTTCTTAACCATCACCTAATCTTCACATCTCTGAAATACATTTCCATTCTTGGAAAGAGCTATCTCACTTCGCTTCCTCATTCTATCAAGCTGTCCTGCTCCAACCATGATCAATCTCCTTCCTACCTGAAGTTATCATAGGTCTGTTAAACATGAGGATAGCTAACTTCCCACAAATTTCAGAGCTGGCTTTTTCCTTAGTGCCTCCACAAATATACTCCTTCATTTATTTAAAAGAAAGAAAGGCCGAGTGCCTTCTGTGGCAGCCGTTGGCTTCATAATATTTTTGAGAGTATAATAAATGACACTGATTCAAGATTCCTGAGTCCTTCTTCTGTAGTCTTATTCACCTGCTCAGTTTAAGCCCCAAGCTCTGCTTGACTTCAGCCTAAGATCCTTAGACTAAAGTGATGGTATCCTAACAGACGTTGCTGACTCTAATCTCTTTTTCTTTACCATATCCTCTTGATTGTTGCAAATCCAGTCTTTTCAACATATGAATCTTAATATTTCTTGTCTATCATTAGTGAGTGCTTTGCAGATCTTTATATCCAACAAGGTGACATCCAAATACTTTAGTATGCCATGCAAGATTTTCTGTGATACTGTCTCCTGGACTTGATCAGAAATCCCTCCCTACTCACCAAAACTCACCATTCTTTGTGTGGCCATGTGGAGCTGTTCACCAACATATCTGTGCCTTTGCACCAACCTAGAGTTCCCTTTGTCCTTTTATTCCCTGGTGAACACATCTGCCCAGAATCCACTTAAATGTCATTTCTTCAGTGTGGCCTTCCATGTCACCATAATGTATTTTATTCTACCTTCACAATTGCCACAGTGGATTATAATGACCTTTTATAATTGTGGATTCGATGGTACCCGTTGTACAGAAATAGAGATCATGCCTTGACTTATGTTTTGATCTTTTCATGTGGGCTTGACAAGTGACGGTGCTCAAAGATCTGATATTTTTCCTGGTTTCTACTGAAATATCACTACATCTATTCTTGCTTATTTTTGTTAACAACTCAAAATACTTGGTATAATTTTGTGCTTTAGTTGTTTTTTTCACATAGTGAATATATTATCCTTTAATACACCATGGATTTGAACAATCCAAATCCCTGGATTTTATGTTTTATTTACCACTAAGGTGATTACTTTATATGTTATCAAAGGTATTGCCTCTTTCCATATTAATTAGGAAGTTAGATGTCCAGTGGGAAAGTATATCTTCTGGAACTAGAAATGACTGGGAAAAATCTGAGTTTAATTAACCTCAATATGTATGAGTTCCTCAATTTGTAAAATGGGAACAATACTATTTACATCATAGGGCTGTTGCTAGTATTAAGTGAGATAAAATATATAAAGCTTCTTGAAGACAGATTGTCTCACACAGAATAGGTACCTAAACTTCTCTCTCTCTCTAATTTTTTTCTGGATAATTTTTTCAAAATCACCACCATAAGCTTATTTTGATATTCCACTTGGTTTATCAATTTAAATTCACATACCAGTCTCCTACCCTGATGTCAATGAGAACACCAGATATCTATTTATTATCATAACTTATAGCCCAAAATTAATTGTTCTGCGTTAAAAAATATAGTGGATACATGCTTAAACATGTAGCAATATGCCTCTGCTTCATTCTTCTGCTTTAGTCCCAATAAGCTATGTAATAAAACTAGTCTGATCACTTTATTATATCTGACATATAACTTACATTAACTGAAAAATTTTCATCAGCAATTGACAAGCAGATCTAGTGATCTATCCTAAGGAACACATGAGATTATGAAGTATTAATAGAAAAGGAAAGAGAATATAGAAGAATATATCTGATTTTCTTTAACAATGATTTAAGTTCTCAACCTCAGAAACAATGTAAGAAATACCTACAAATCAGTAAACCAACCAGGGGTCATATGGCATTACACTAAAAATTAGAACTATAAATAACCTTAGAATGCATTTCTATAGCAATTAAAATTATTTGCACATAAAATGAAATCATTATTTAAGTAAATAAGTTAGGAAAAAAGTGGTAAAATAAATTTGAATGTACATGATTTTATAGAGAAGTTTCAGTATCTAATAACCAATTTATGTAATCTACCAATAGAGGGCTAGCAAAAGGTGTGTCTTTGGCAATATTAATATTGTACAATTAAAATTTCTGATATTCAGAATTTGAAAGTGTACTAGAGAGAAAAGCTGTTAAGAGACCAAAGTCTAATAACTAATTTTAAGTTTAGATAAGCCATAACAAATAATAGCATGCCTTTCAACATTACAGAGCACATCTTTCTTTGAATGCCCTATACCACAAACCAGCAATTTAAAAGTACTTACAACAAAAGAAAAAGACTGAAAACTACCTACTACTACTTTTTAAAAGAATCTTTTAAAGCTAGTAATGATATATAGGTATTATGTGCTGGCATATAATTAGCCAATGTACAATGATATGATATCTACATCTTATACTTCAGAATTAAGAAATTGGACTAATAGTGGGGGAAAAGTGTATCTCTAATACTTTTAATTCCTAATTTGCTATTAAAATGACACGAGTTATACTTTAAAAGAGAAAATGACTCAATAGCAAAGCCCAGTAAGATCAGCTGTATTAGTATCATTAAAAAGCACACCAATTTTATAAAAAGCTTCTCAGAACTAACAAACAAATTTAACCATCGGAAAAAGTAAAGATCATATTCTGTTACCTAATAATGGTACTTATTTTAAAACTTAATACAAGCATTAAAATTCCAAATCAATGTATCTGACTTTCAACCTTCCCCAATTTAAAGAGGTACTGGAAATATGAAACAACCTTGATGGGAATAGCACAAAATTTGCAGGCTGAGAGACTGTGGTAGATGTTAATTTAAAGTATCTCCAAATCATATTACACATTACAAAATGCTTGTTTAACAAAATTGTATATCAAGTCCACTTGAGAAAAAAATGTTTGATTTGTTTTTAACTTGTAACAACAATTAAAACAGTTTTTGAAACTTTTGTTTTGGTTTAAATTTGCATGCCCCATAGATTGAGAAGCTGTTTTTCTATTTTCCACTTTTACAAGATCATTAGTTTACTAAGGAGATTTCAAAGAGAAATGCCAGTGGTTGGAGTCCCTGAATCTTTAAGCCATGGACTGGGAGGTATGGAAAGTGACTGGAGAGCTTTGCACTGAAGGAGCGTTTCCAGGCAACCTTGCACAGTTGAGCAGCCACAAGCAACTGAAACAATGGAGAACACTGGCAGAGATCCATTAAAGGGAAGTCTGCAGAAATACACTGTGTGTGTGTGTGTTTATCCTTTCTCTAAAAAAAAAAGTAGTTTAAGTATGAGCTAGAGTAAATAATACAGAGAGAAATACTGGAGAAACAAATCTAGAGAAAATCAGTATATTCTTTATGTTCTTTTAATTGTTTTAAATGCATTGGACAATATTTCAGGAATGTTAACCTATTTGTGTGAATAAAGCATTCACTTTTTTCTTCATTGCCAATCCACCCTATGAATAGATCGTGTTAGTCTATATTTAACCACACACAAATATGTAACTAGATGATCTGATCTTTTACCACTGGTAACTTAAACTTTAGTACCTGTCTCAGTTTGAAAATAGAAATTCACTAAAATTAATAACCGATAATATTTAAAAGATACAATATTCTAAGACATTTGGCCTGGGTGGAGAGAAAGGAATAGAGTAGAAAGTGGTTACATATAGCTTTTTATAGAGTCATCTATCCTGGAAATTCAAGTGACTAGACTCCAAGTTTTAAATACATCTTTTTGTGCTGGCTTTTGTTCTAACATTGTTCTGTTTATTTAATGATTTCAAGTTTCTGAATGGCACTCCAGAATAAAGTGTCCACTAAAAATAGAAACTGAATAATGAAAAGATCCATACAGCTTTGTAATCATTTAGATTGTTTCCTATGTAACAGTATATGTTCATCTCTATTTAATCCATGTATTTTCAACATATTTTTATAATGTTAGCTCCTCAAAGTCTGACTTCTCTTAGTCAAATGTATGCATCAGATTTATAAATTAAATTATACTGGATGACCTAATAATAGTAGTAGTAGTGGTAAATGGTTATCTCTTACAAGATTAGATATTTTAGGAAAATTTTGACCTTGATAACAGACATATATAAAAGATAATCTGATAGATAATCATATCACTCTCTTGCTTACTAACAAGTTGAAATCAGTCTGAAAAGACCACCAATAATATTAGAAACAATGTAAAGCTTAGCTTTCACTTAAAATTCATGGATTATACTTTCTTCTTTGAGTTGATTTTAAACCATATTTATGTTTTAATTCAAAGATTTCATATCATACTGCTTCATATACAAAGACCACCTGCAATTGTTAGGAAAAGAAGCATTTAAAATACAAGCTGTTCTTAAGAAAATTATCTTTTTTTTTAAAACGTCATCTGTCATAAACACACACCTTGCAACCAAAAACAATAAGCATATATTCTCTTGAAGACAATTCTACAAAAGGAAATGTGAGTAGTAATTAAACACATTTTTTCATTAAATGAAATAAAACTAGACTTTCTGTCATGCTCTAAGAAAACCAGAAAACCCTCAAAGGCACAAATTACCCCCATTCAATGGCTTTGCAGTAAAAAGAATCTATAGAAGCAGGATCAATTTACAAGTCATGGCCAAAGCCTTATCTGTTTACTAATAGAGGAGGTGTTAAGCAGTATGATTTAATATTCATTCATCCAGAAGAAATGCATTACACATCGAAGTTCTGTGCAATGTTGATAATTACACACCTGTTGCCATGGTAATTTTGGAAGCTGCAGTGGATATAATTAAAATTCTGAACCAATAAAATCACCTTACCAAAACTTGATAACTGAAAAATTAAGAAAAAAAAATCTTTCAAATTATTTTAAACAATAAATGACAAAATGAGGAAAAGCAAAAAATGAAAAAAACAGATGGTATTCTTTCTTGTCCTTGCTAGTCTCTCAAACACACACACACACCTCTTCCACATGTATCCCATTTTTTTCAAAAGTTTTTTCTTCAAAATTCTTAAAGTAATTATATTATTTCTGTTATCATATTGCAGCAGATGGTGACAATATATAATTAGATTTGGTAGGCTTTGCTCACTGAGATCAATTTCTATAGTTTCCTCTACCATTTAACCATTTATATTGTTTGCAAACCCTACTTAATAAAGAGTAAAGACATTTATAGCATGCTGTGCTCATTCATGCAAATATATTGCCAGTTTCTTAAGGCCATACAAGGTACCACCACCACGACCCTTTCCAAGCAGATGCCATGAAGAAAAGGTTTATATACTTTTGTTTAAAACGGTCACCAAAACTTTGGAACATTTTTAGTGCCCCTAACAGTGTGCATGGTGATTGCACAGTTGGATGAGAATTTTGTGCCCTTGGTCATCCAATCAGTTGAGGACCCAGATTAGGACTGTCAAGTTGTGTCAGGACTTTGCAGTCAGTGCTCACTAGAGTGCCTTTAATCCTCTAAGGTTTTCTCAAATGTCACAGCCATCTGGAGGAGAAGGAGCTTCCCTGCTGGGCTCCACTGACCACAAATTACTTTCTAAAGAGGAAGACAACAATAGAAAGCAGTTAATAAATATTTGATTTTTTTTTTCCAGAAAGGGAAGGTTAAAAAAAAACTACCTTTCCATCTTAATTTAGCATTAAGTGCTTTTATGTAATATACAAAAATTACATCATAATGCCTGCCCTTGAGGGCAACTGCAAAAATTCATTATAAAATTCTGGCAATCTTTGAGAGATTATTTGAGTCACTGCTAATGCAGTGCTCATTTCCATTTTCAGTTTTTTTTCTGATTTTAGAATAACTGATCACTTTATCCCATGCAATAAGCATGATTTTTAACTTATGGAAAGTAAACATTTTCTGTGGTTCCCATTTCTTTCCAATGTTGAATAGGCAGTGTTACCAAAATCTTAGTAAATCGAGTTTAGAATAAACTAAAGTTCAACGCTTCTTCAGACTCCCCCACTGTAAGTTTTAAAAAGCAATCTGGTTCTAGTTTTCTCTTTTAAGGATATGACTATAATCCTCTTCTCTAAAGAAAGTAACTTCCTTGTCTGGCACAAAAAAGACTAGGAAGCCAGGTGCACTCTTTCTTTTAAGGGACACTATCTGCAGCTGTATTCAGGATTCATAAGGTTCTAATGTCTTTACCTGTATCCTCCAAGTGCAAAAAAATTCTCAAAAATAGAGTTGTAAAATATTTCATATACAGTGTCATAAATAATGCATATGCCTGTTCTACATAAAAATGCTCCTTTTCCCCCCTAATGTTCTGCATTATTTGCATTAGCTACTGCCTTTCTGGTTATGCAATCTGTAAAGAATTCTTTTATATAACATGTCTGGAAACAGTAAAAACCTTTACTATATCACCACTAAGCTTCATACTATTGTCATAATGTTTGCTTTTTTAAGGATGTCTTTTGAAAGCATCTTCTTTAAGTTCAGAACAAAATAATTGAATTATGTATAAATTCTACAATTTTCCTTGTGCTTTAAAATACAGGTCTTTTTCCTATAAAATTAAAACTTTAACTTTTATGAAGGCCTGACTTTTGCCAAGTGATAATTCTCTGCCAGAAACATGTCATTCTATATCTTCTATGAATGAACCCCAAATTTGAATCAATACACACCTATTTTTCCTACTATAACACCTCTAGTTAAAAACCAGGCACTAATCTAGGGCAGAGGTAAAATGTGATATACTCTGAAAACTCATCTGATGCTCCTTCCTATTACACAGCCACATTCAAATAGCACCTCCTGATGATATTGTAGCTGATTTTATAAAGGCATTTAACCTGTATTATTTCTCTATATCAAATGTGTTTTATGAATCAAATATTTCTTAAAAGGTAAAATATTCAAACTCTTCTATAAAGTTTAATATGCATTGAAAACTGATAAATTTGAAGGTACAAGTTAATGTCTTAAGTCCAATAGCCAAAATTTTAAGTACTGTTTACCCAATTTGACATATTTATATCTATAAAATCTATAGCCTTGGTGCTTAATATTTATTATGCATTAATAAATGCAAACTGCTCAACTTTTTAGCTTGTATTAATCTGGGTGGAAAAATGCTTAAAATCTTAATAAGCAGCAAAGAAATGATGACAAAATATCAGTTAAAACATGGCTATGAATTATATGAGCTATACCTGTTATATTAAGAAAAAATAAAAGATGAGAAGAAGCTTTTATTCTTGCACAATCAGCAGGAGTGACAGCTTCAACACATGATGAATAGCATTATGCGATGAGTTACAGTGGTGATTTTAAGTTCAGTAAGTGACACATTAAGTACTGCTATAACATGAGAGTTCAATCAATCTTTGGAATGCTAAGAGAAAGATGACTGTACAGAAGAAAAATTATATACATAGAGACATACAGCACTGACATTTTGCCTACATAAACTGAGAATCTATTCAATAAGCAACAGACGCAATGCCATTCTCACTTTAGAAGAAAAATTCTTATATCTGCATGACAAAAAACCACAAACAGAACCCAGGAATATGACTGTCATATGCCGATCATGAATAAATGCTGAGACAAGAACTGAGAAAAGCTATTAAAAGCCCCCATCAGGAAGATAATTGTCAAAACACAAACTGTATTATCATTTATAGAACTCTACTGACATTCATGATAATAAACAAACTCAGTTGCTTAAGCTGTAGTTATTATTCAACACTTCATTAACAAACTATTGTTTATGTTACAAGATGGGTACTCAAAGGCATTCATTATTAATACATGTCCTAAAATATCCACAATGTCAATACTACATGTCATAGCCAAGCAATGTTTATGCTATTTAAAGAACAGACTACATCAAACCTCAAAAGCAAACATGGACAATGAAGTTGTGTGTTCGAGGTCTACTAGAAACAATGACCAACGTTGTACTCATATTTTCAAATATTTCTTCTGCACTATTAAAAGTTATTAAGAAGAGGATTTAACAGAAAAAATTTGCATTTTAATATTACATCACTTTATAAAGTTAAAATTATTTGAACATTCAAAGAGAAAAATCTAACCAGTATTTTTGTAGGAAATGAACAATTATTGGTAGCTTCCACGTTTATTAAAAAAAAAAATTAAAGGTTTACATAACCATGGTGTACTAAACATTCTCAATCCGTTTTATTTACTGGACTTTAGGAAGAGACTGAGAGAGATTATTCTGCACAATCAGCAGAAATGGCATGTGAATCAGATGCTAAGGATCTTATTAGGTGAGCCACAGTGATATAACGATGGTCTGATGATGAATCATTATATCTCATACATGAACTAGGGAGACTGAAACATTATTGACTCCAGTAAAATCAAATTTGCACATGCTTTGGGAAATCAATTGGTTCCAGACTACCTTTAAGTCATTTGAAAATCAGGTTGGCGAGTACCGACATTACAGCAATAAAAAACAAACAAACAAAAAAAAAAAACAAGGAGAAAAGTATAATCAATGAGGAAATACTCTATCAACTACTTTAAGAAGAAAAAGTCACTTCAGGATCAAAAGCCATGCTCCGTTCAGTCCTTATTAAGTGAGATGTATGATACACACATTTACGTTTGAAGGAACAAGATCTTTAGCTTCAGAGGGTTTACAATCTGAATGAAAAATACATGATTCCCATTTCTTTGCTATTTACACCAATATCTGAATGATTCAGAGCTTCGAAAACAAAAAATTACTATTGTTTCAGTTTATTTTAAATACAACTGCACACACAAAATGCATATACTAGGACAAGTTACTCTACATAGAACATTAATTATACAGATCAGATTCAGATCAAAGAGTAAAACAGACATTGCACAGTGAAACAGTGTGGCAGCTGAGTAGACACATGTTATTCTTTTCTTGAAGAGAGGGGACAATAATGCAGTGCATTGCCAGAGTGCTCTAAACCATTATGCGGAAAAAAAAAAAAAAAGAAAAGATCGGACTTCTGTGCTGACATGCCTCACTAGCCCAGATCTCTTCCTTGAACTCGACCTGTAGAGCCAACATGTCATTCTCCATCTCTACATAGATGTCTAATAGGAAATTCAAATACAAAATTCCTAAGACCATGGTTCCCAATCTGTGCACAAAGGCTTCTTGGGGAATTCATGGAGGCTCTCATGATATTTTAAAATTTTTAGGGATAAACAATGATACTCAACATCTGTTGGAGACCACACCAACAACCAGCTTCAGGTAGTTCACAATTTCAAGAAATGTGCTCATACTCCATTTGTTTCAATGAAATCATATCTTTATAAAGCTGGGTTTTTAGAGGTTGCTATTAGAATACAAAAAAGGGAACTAATGCACAAAAATCAGGAAATGAAGGTGGCAGTATCCAATCTTAATCTAAGGTCAAGAAGTTATGTCAAGCCCAATAGTTGCACACATCCCCATTAAGAAGTGATTGTGGTTATCTAAGAATGAAACAAAAATATTATTTTTCTTTCAATTTATATATATTAGTTTATCAAACTGCCACTTAAGGGTAAGGACACAAATCTTATTAAGTTGTTTGGACCTAACAATCAAATATTAACTGTCATGTGTTTCTTTTGGACTGGAATCATCATTAAAAAACTCCTAAGAAACCAAGAACATTTGGAAACCTCTGGTCCACATCCAATTATTGTACATAGTAGATAGCCAATCGCCTTTTCAGTTCAGTATCCTCACTTTCCCTTTGGGAATGTCATGTTTTCCCTATTTTCAGTCCAAGCACTTTAGATGGAGTTGGCTCTCCTACTGATTCTAGGAATGGGTAAACTCGGTCCAGGCTAATTGAAAACTACAGTGATTTATTTAGAAGCAGACATATGACTCACTGAAACCAACTTGATGCAGTGAGATTTTCACCAGGACTGCTGCAAAAGTGGCAAGTAATTTCTTCTTATCAGACTTGAACCTGGGAGGATGAACTCCCAGAGGTGCAGAAGGCCACTATATGGAGCCAGAGTGAAACTAACATAAGACGTTCAAAGCTGGAGAGGAAGACAAATGGACTCTTAATGACAGAGAACCTGTATTCCAGTGACTCGGGACCACATCTGCAACATTACATGCCATGGCCTTATTCTTCCAGTGTCCAGCACAGTGGCTGTCATTCAGAACCTGGCTACTCATAGCCTTGTCCGTGAACTAGAAGCACTGGCATCATCTGGAGGCTTGTTAGAAACGCAGAGTCTTGGACCTCATCCAAGGCTACTGCATCAGATTCTGCATTTTAACAGGTGATGTGGATGCACAATAAACGTTGAGAAGTTCTAAATTAGAAAAAAAAACTAAAAAAAAATAAATGAATAAGTAAATATATAAAAGGTCACCACTGGCACTGTTTTGGTATAGGATTTCAATTTTCTTGATTGGACTAAACCAGTAGCACCTTAACTCTTCTCTTCCAGTGACTTATGCCAGCTCGAAAGCAATGTTCAAATTTTAACTTCTAGTAATATGAATTACTCATTTTACTCAACAGCTCATAGTGATAGACCTTTGCTTTGTTTTCCTAAAGCAAAGATCTGTTTATGAAACCATGGTCATTGCTTAAAATCCTTCAATGGCTCCGTCTTGGTTTGTAGAATAAAGTCAAAGCTTGTTAGTATATAGCATAAAAAGACCCCACTGCTAAGCCTCTGACTATCCACAGCTTCGTGTCCCTTCAGGTCATCTGTGCATTTGTTGCATCTGCGATATTATACAACTTGTAGTTTTGAGAAGGTATCATACTCTGCTTAATCTCTACATGCCATTCTTTCTCTTTAGAAGTCCTCCCACATTCCCACCTTTGCTCACTCGACTCTCACATCCTATCCCAGTTGCATTACTTGCCCTAAAATAACCAAAGTCTAGCAAAATAGTAAATAGTGTGAGCTTTGAGCTAAGCCTGATGTTTCTATGCAGATAATTTATTTATGAAAAAAAGGAATAACCCTTAAGAATTCCCTCAAATTTGAATGAACTTATACACATTCCACATTTTGACATATATTTAGTAACGTACATGTCCACCACAAAATGCCACAATGCCAAGTAAGGTAAAAAATGCAATCTTCTTAACTATGTACTAAAATATTTGGCAAAGTGAGTTGCATAGCTGTAATAGTATATGGTATCATGAAAAGTACTTGGATTCTGAGATTGGATAGATATGAGCTTGAAACTCACCTCCTCTGTTTGACAGATATGCATCCCTGCAAAAAGATCTCTCAGTGTTCTGCAAAATGGCAATTAATGTCTTGCTGACACATAAATGTCAATTCCCTTCCTTTTCTCTACCATCCCCCATTTGGCTGCTAATCCGATTATTCTGGTTTTTTATCTAAACGGGACTAGATATATTTCAACTATATATTTATTGCAGCATAAGTTATTCAAAGACTTTTACTTCTCAGTGAGTTTGGATTATAACAGTGGTTCACAACAAAGGGTAATTTTGCCCTCAGTGGAAATCTGGAGACGTCTGGAGACATTTTATGACTGTCATAATTGGGGGACGCTAGAGAGTATCCAGTTGGTAGAGGCCAAGGATGCTGTGAAAAATCCTATAATAAACATAACAGTCCCTCACAACAATAAATTATCTAGTCAAAACATCAATAGTGCCTAAATTGAGAAACAATTGGATTATAAAGGCAAATGTAGAATTTTTCTATGGATGTCTTGCTCCTAGGTGTTTCTTTCCAGGAAGCTGGCTCCTGGAGAAATAGGATTAAGAACAGTTACACAGAAATAAGAATTTATTCCAGACTAGGAAAAAGTCAAAGGTTTTTAAAGCACCCATAGAAAGTGGGAGGCCCTCTGTAGGAAAAAGGGCTGATTGTGAAATAGAATGCTGGTCCTGAACACCCAAGCTCTTAGTCTTGGCAAAAATTCCTATGTCCTAATTGAAATTGAGGCATACATCCAAAGGGCCACAGGTTTTCAAGGACCCACCGGGATTTGTGCATAATGATTAGTTTGATCAAGATGGAGTAGAGAAGGAGGTCCTGCCATTATTTTCTGGATACTACTGGATACCCTCAATTCTTACAAGATTGAGGAGATGCCATAATGACTGAGATTTAACTTTTCACCTATCTTGTAGATGATGAACTTAAAATCAAATTTAATCTGATTTAAAAGTTAGATACAGGCCACGCGTGGTGGCTCACTCCTATAATCCTAGCACACTGGGAGGCCGAGGAGGGCAGATTTCTTGAGGTCAGGAGTTCGAAACCAGCCTGAGCGAGACCTCGTCTCTACTAAAAATAGAAAGAAATTAATTGACCAACTAAAAATATATATATAAAAAAACTAGCCAGGCATGGTGACACATGCCTGTAGTCCCAGATACTCGGGAGGCTGAGGCAGGAGGATCGCCTGAGCCCAGGAGTTTGAGGTTGCTGTGAGCTACATGCCACGACACTCATTCTAGCCTGGGCAACAAAGTGAGACTCTGTCTCAATAAATAAATAAATAAATAAATAAATAAATGTATGTTAGATACTAATATGATATTTCTTATAAAAATTTAGTAAAATTCTACCCAAATCCCCTATGCATTATACAATCAATAATCAATGGTGGGTACCGTCAATATAAGCCTTCCCAGAATTAATATTCATGTACTAAAAAAGCTCCTATTACCTGCTTGGCAAGGTAGGCATTTCAGGAAATAAAATTAACTGTATTTCCTTTAATTCCAAAAATGTATTATAGAAGAGAAAAATATCTTTTATGTTTAATCAAAAGAAAGATAAATAAAAGAAAAGATATATGAAAGATACTCTCCTAAGAGTTAAAAGGATTTTATTAGGCTAGGGCTACCAACACTGTTTCTTAACCCACAGAAGTTAAAGAGGATAGTATGATTAGAGGTCCTTATATTTAGCTAAGTGGAAGTCAAGGGTGACCATTCAGAAAATAGTTCACTACTGTACATGGGGTAAAAAAAATGGAGGGTGTCAAGGAGGAAGACAGGAAAAAGATGCAAACCATGTGTGAGGAGTTTGGCAGTAAAGGGAAAGAAAAAAGAGAATATTGGCTACATATTCATTCTCCCTGCCTCAATCAGTGGCAACAGATGGCTATTCTTTTCATTTATGCCTTCATATGTCCCAGTGACATCAAAATTTTTGGTAGCAGTGTTTCAATACAGGCAGAGAGAGAGAGAGAAACAGACAGAGAGAGAGAGATAAAGAAAGACCATGAAAGGATGTATAATACCTAACAAAATTTCCCTAAAATTTCTTCCCATAATGCCCTAATCAGAATAAATTTCCTTTCCCAATCCCACAGGAATTTATTTATTTTCTCTTTCAAGTACTTATATCATTGTCACCATTATCAGAGGAGTGTCTCCACATACCTTACTACACTCCTTGATCATGACCTAGGAGAGCAAAAATACCATATGTTTCTATCTTTGTGGTTTCAACTGTATTTTAAAAGATACTTTGTGTGGACTAGGTCCTAAAGAAACAAAGAAAAAGATGATTACTGAATGAATGTCAATATGAAACTATAAAAAATAGGTTTATGGTTCTGAAGACGAAAGTCATTATTAGAACTAAAGAGCTGATTTATCAGTTTCCTAACATATACATCTAGGCTTCTAATCATCCCCCAGTCTATCCACAGCTAGTCAGCTATGCTGCCGCTTGTGCCTGCGTAGAGATCAGAACTTGTAGGTGAGCAAAACAGATTTGTGAATGAGTTGATGAATGGCAGGGTCAACTTCAATGACCATAAGATAAATATTTCAAAACATAAAAAAGGAACAGATAGTGTAAATCAATGTTATTTTAAAGTAGTATATTCAAATTTAGATTCCCACTCTAGATCTTAGATTGATTAGACTCATGCTAAACATTCTAGCCTCAGTAATGCTTTGTTATGACAGACAGGCCAGATTTAGATATAGCATGGGTCAAATTCCATGTCATCTCTTCCCAAATCTAAAACAATGTGGAAGGTCCATATACTGAAAATGAGGTAGCGCAACCTGTTAGCTTATGTTACAGTTCTTGATTCTTCCTGATATCAAGACTGAAATAACCAACACTGTAATTATTTTGCCATTTTAGCATTTATTGATAAACTGTCATGAAATACTGGAAAAGTTATCTTTATTCTTATTATTTATAATATGTTTCTATTAAGCAGGAAAAGGAAGATGGCCTCAAGCTAAGAGGGCCTCTTAGGTCAAAGGAAACCAGGGGACCAGCTCCCCATCATTCAGGGCCTCCTCCTCCTCCTCCCCTTCCCTGTCTGAGCTGAGGACCAGCAAGGGCTCCACAGGAAAAGATTAAGCCAGGGCACTCTGAAGCAGCTGCCTTGCCACTGACAGAGCACCTATCACACCCAGGATTCCACGGTGTTCAGGACACACTCCGTTTGCTCTAAAAAGCCACAGCAAGCACTTCTGGGTTCACCAAAGACTAAAGCTACCATCTCCCCTGAGAAAAGATGGGGCAAGTAGTCTTCTCCCCCTGACCTTCCAGTCTCTTCTGGGAGGAGCCTAACCACCCTGGAGGCAAGTCCCTGATACAACCACACCTCCCCTGCCAGAGCATTTTAGCCACAGCCCACAGCCAATCTGATAGCCTTGCACACAGTGGGTTAAGCTGCTCCCACCACCTCTGCTGCATCTGGGTCAGGGTGGGAGATGGGAATCTGGCTGCTTTTGTGTCCCCAAAGGACAGAGACTACTGTCACTGCTAAGAGAAGAAAGTGTGAGTGACGTGAGTGTTGCACAGCTACCTACCTCTGCTAATTTTGTCAAGAAGGGGCCACTTCTCCTGTCACAGATTCACAGTGCATCTCCCTTCTCCTGCCTGAGCATTATTTTGGAGCAGGAGATCACCATACCCTTTACTGTCAAAATCAGTGCCTGAACATGGGGAGGCTTGAGGGTAAATTTTCCAGCCTAGTCTCAGTCTGGTACCCCAAAACACAAGCATGCCATCCTATGGCCTAGGATCAGGGGATTATCTAATCTAGTCCTCCAGCACTTACACCTGAATACTCTCCCAAGGGTCTGAGGTTCAACTAACCTCAATCGCCAGCAACACCACAGTGGGTACCTACCTGCATGACACAAAGGCAGTGAACATCTCCTCTACACTGAGCAGCAGAGTTCCCAGCATAGGAGAAGTGGCGAGGTATCTCTTTTGAGCTGAGGGAAGAAGTTCCATATGAGGAGGAACCAACATAAGAACTCTGGCAATATGAAAAAATAACTCTTTCAACACCCCCAAACAATTACACTAGCTCTCCAGCTATGGATTCCAACAAAAAGGAAATTCATGAAATGTCAGATATAGAATTCAAAATATGGATCACAAGTACAGTCAATGGGATTGATGAGAAAGTTGAAAACCAACACAAAGAAACCAAAAAATATAATAAAGTACATAAATAAAACATTCACTAAAGAGAGAGATAATTTTTGAAAAACAAATAACAGGACTTCTAGAAATAACGGAGTCATTTAGAGAATTTAAAAATACAGTATCAAGTCTTAACAACATAATAAATCAAGCAAAAGAAACAATTTCAGAGTGTGAAGACAAGGTTCTCAAATTAACTTAGCCAGTAAAAAATAAAGATAAAAGAATTATGAGACATAAACAAAATCTCTGAGAAATATGGGATTATATAAAACACCCAAACATAAGAATCATAGGTCTCCCCGAGGAAGAAGAAAAAACAGAAAGCATTAAAAAAAACCTATTTGAAGGAGTAACGTAGGAAAACTTCCCTAGTCTTCCTAGAGATTTAGACATCTAGACACAAGAAAGTCAACAAAATCCTAGAAGAGTCAATGCAAACAGGACATCACCAAGGTCATCTATCTGACCTAAGTAAAAGAAAAAAATCCTACAAGGTGTGAGACAAAAACAGCAAGTAACTTACAAAGGAAAAGCCTTCAAACTAACACCAGACTTCTCAACAGAAACCTCACAGGCCCCATCTTCAGTCTTCTTAAACAGAGTAATTGTCAGGCAAGAATACTGTATCTTGCAAAGTTAAGCTTGATGAAGGAAGAAGAAGTAAAATGTTTTCCAGATAAGCAAACACTAAGGGAAATTGAAATCACTCGACCTGCCCTACAATGCTCCAAAGGGCTCTAAACACCAAAAAGAATGGCTAATATCCCCCGGTGTAAAAAGACTCCAAAGTAAAAACTCACTGCTCTTATAAACAATAACACAAAGGAAAATACAAAGCAATTGGGTGACAATCAACATGATGACTGGAACAAAATCCACTTATCAATATTAGCATTGAATGCAAACCATTTAAATGTCCTACTTAAAAAAAAACAGATTGACAGAATACATAAAATAAAAACACAACCCAAAGTTCTGCTGTCTCCAAGTAACCCATTTAACTTGTAAAGAATGATGCACACCTGTAATCTGAGCACTCTGGGAGGCAGAGGCATGAGGATTTCTTGAGCTCAGGAGATCAAGACCAGCCTGAACAAGGGTGAGACTTCATCTCTACTAAAAATAGAAAAATTAGCCAGGTGTTGTGGCATATGCCTGTAGTCACAGCTACTCGGGAAGCTGAAGCAGGATCATTTGAGCCCAGGAGTTCAAAGTTGTAGTGAGCTATGATGATGCCACTGCACTCTATCCAGAGTGACAGAGTAAGACTTTGTCTCAAAAAAAAAAAAGGAAACTGAAGCCCCCTTTTCCCTCCTCACCCCCTCATAAAAGTCACAGAGACTTAAGTTAAAAGGGTGGAAAAAACTGTCCCATGCTAATGAACACCAAAAATGAGGAGTAGCAGTTATTCTTGTATCATATGAAAATAGACTTTAAATCAATAACACTAAAGAAAGACAAATATGGACATTATATAATGATAAAGGAATCAATCTAAAAAGAAGATATAACAATCCTAGTATGCATATACCTAACATTGGAGTATACAGATTCATAAAACAAATACTACTAGACCTAGGAAGTGAAATAAAAAGCAACATAGTAATAGAGTAATAGTAATAGTGGACTTCAATACTTCACTGACAGAACTAGACAGATTATCAAAGCAGATAACAGAAAAATACTAGACTTAAATAGGATTCCAGAACAAATGGACCTAACAGACATTTACAGAAAATTCTACCCAAAAACTGCAGAAAATACATTCTTCTCATCAGAGCATGGAACATTTTCCAAGATAGATCATATGTTATTTCACAAAACAAGTATCATCATATTTTTAAAAATAGAAATGATACCATGTATCTTTGAATATTGCAATGGAATAGAACTAGAAATCAATTCCAAGTAGAATTCTCAAAACTATACAAATTACATGGGAATTAACCAACCTGCTGCTAAATGACCTTTGGGCTAATGATGAAATCAACATGGAAATAAAATTTTGGAGCTGAATAACAATGGTGACGCAAGCTACCAAGGTACCTGGGATACCACAAAAACAATGCTAACAGGGAAGTTCATAGCACTAAATTCCTACTTCAAAAAGACACAAAGATCACAATTAACAACCTAATGTCACACTTCAGGGAACTAGGAAAACACACACACACAAAAACAAATCCAAAGCTATCAGAAGACAAGAAATAACTAAGATGAGAGCAGAATCAAAGGAAAAAAAAAATAAAACAAACAAACAAAAAAAAAAACAAGGCAAAGGATCAATGAAACAAAAAGTTGGTTGTTTGAAAAGATAAACAAAATCAACAGAGAACTTCACTGAATTAACCAAGAAAAGAAGGGAAAGGGTTCAAATAAGCTCAATCAGAAATTAAAAAGACATTACAAGTGATACCACAGAAATACAAAAGATAATCAGAAATTACTACAAAAACTTCTATGAGCACAAACTAGAAAATCTAGAGGAAATACTCAATTATTGAAAACACACTACCTCCCAAGCTTGATTCAGGAAGAATTAGAAATGCTGGGGGGACCAATAATGAGCTGAATCAGTAATTTAAAAACTCCCAATTAAAGAAAGGCCCAGTATTGCATGGATTCACAACCAAATTCTTCCAGATCTACAAAGATGAACTGGTACCTATCCTACTAAAATTGTTCTGTAGCATTGAGAAAGAGGGAATCCTTTAACTGATTCTATGAAGCCAATATCACCCTCACACCAAAGCCAGGAAAGGATACAACTAAAAACGAAAATGGCAGACCAAGATCCCTCATGAATACAGATGAAAAATTCCTCAACAAAATACTAACAGACTGAATCTAATAGCATATAAAAAATAATTCACCTTGATAAAATGGATGTCATCCGAGGGATGCAAGGATGCTTCAATACACACAAATCAATAAATGTGATTAACCACATTAGAATTAAAAACAAAAACTATATGATCATCTCAATAGATGCAGATAAAGAATCTGATAAAATCCAATATTCCTTCATGATAAAAACACTCAACAAATGAGCCATAGAACAAACATTCCTCAAAATAATAAAAGTCCTATATAACAAACTCACAGCGAACATCACCCTGAATGGGAAAAAGTTGAAAGTGCACAGCCTAAGAATTAGAAAAAGATAAGGATGCCCACTGTTAACACTTCTATTCAACATAGTACTAGAATTCCTAGCCCAAGCAATCATGCAAGAGAAATAAATACAGGGCATTGAAATTGGAAAAGAGGAAGTAAAACTATCCCTGTTTGCAGATAAAATGATCATATACCTAGAAAACTCAAAAAGCCTCTTCCAAAAGACTCCCAAAACAGATAAATTAATTCAGTAAAGTTATTGGGTTACAATATCAACATACTATACATCATAGTATTTCTATATACTAATAAAAACCAAGATAAGAATCTAGTCAAGAACTTAATCCCAGTTATGACAACTGCAAGAAAGAAAGAGAGAAAGAAAGAAAGAAAGAAAGAAAGAAAGAAAGAAAGAAAGAAAGAAAGAAAGAAAGAAAGAAAGAAAAAAAGAAAGAAAGAAAGGAAAAAAAAATGCCTTGGACTATACTTAATCAGGGAAGTGAAAGACCTCCACAAGGAGAACTACAAAACACTTATGAAAGATACTAAATGTGAGACAAACAAATGGAAAACCATCCCATGTTCATGGATGGGAAGAATCAATGTTGTCAAAATGTCTATACTGCCCCAAATAATCTTTAGATTCAATGAAATTCCTATCAAAATACCAATGTCATTTTTCACAGAATTAGAAAAAACAACCCTAGAATTCATATGGAACCAAAACAGAACATAAATGGCCAAAGAAATCTTAAGCAAAACGAACAAATCTGTAGGCATTACATTACCCGACTTCAAATTGTACTACAAGGCAATAATAAGCAAAACAGGATGGAAATGGTCTAAAAATAGACACACAGACCATTGGAAAAGAATGGAAAACCCAGAAATGAAGCCAAATACTTACAACCAACTGGTCTTTGACAAAACAAACAAAAACATTCACTGGGTAAAGTACATCCTATTCAATAAAAGTGCTAGTAAAAATGGATAACCTCAGGCAGAAGAATGAAACTGGATCTATATCTCTCACCATACACAAAAATTAACTAAAGATAAATTAAAGACTTAAATGTAAGGTGTGAAACCATAAAAATTCTAGAAGAAAACTTTGGAAAAACTATTCTCAACATTAGACTAGGTAAATAATTTATGACTAAAACCCCAAAACCAAAAACAGCAAAAACAAAACTTAATAAATGGGGCTTAATTAAACTAAAAAGTTTCTGGACAACAAAAGTTATAATCAACAGAGTAAAGAGACTGCCTGCAAAATGGGATAAAATATTTACAAGCTATTCATCTGACAAAGGTCTAATATCCAGAATCTATAAAGAACTAAATCAAACCAGCAAGAAAAACAAAACAAAACAAAACAATTTGCCACATTAAAAAGTGGGTAAAAGACATGAACAGATATTTCTCAAAAGAAGAGAAACAAATGGTCAACATACATGAAAAATGCTCAATATCACTAATCATTAGGGAAATGCAAATTAAAACCACAATGAGATATTACCTTACCCTTGTCAGAATGGCCATCACAATAATAAAAAGTCAAAAAACAATAAATGATGGCACAGATGTGGGGAAAAGGTCATGCTTACACACTGTTGGTAGGAATGAAAATTAGTATAATCTCTATGGAAAACAGTATGGAGATTTCTCAAAGGACTAAAAGTAAATCTACCATTTGATACAGCAATCCCACTACACAGTATCTACCCAAAGGAAAAGAAGTCATTTTATCAAAAAGACACCTGCACCGAATGTTTATCACAGCACAGTCATCAGTTGCAAAGACCTGTAACCAACCTAAGTACCCACCAACTGATGACTGAATAAAGAAAATGTGGTATATACGTGGTATATCATGGAATACTGCTCAGCCATCAAAAAGAATGAAATAATGTCTTTTGCAGCTACTTGGATGGAACAGGAGGCCATTATTCTAAATGAAGTAGCCCAGGAACCAAAACTCACATGTTCTCACTTATAAGTGGGAGATAAGCAATAGGTATGCATGGTGATACAGAGTTATTTAATGGATATTGGAAACTCACAAGGGGGAGGAAGAGAGGGAGAAGCATTATGGAAAGTTGCCCACTGGGTACAATGTACGCTCTTCAGGTGACAGTTTTATTAAAAGTCTAGACTTCTCCACTATACAATTCAACTATATAACAAAAAAAATATGTACTCTCTAAATCTATTTAAATTAACACACACATACCCGCACACACACAGAAAATGTACTTATGCCATGTACATCATCAACCATAGATTTTGGCATACAATGCTTAGCAGATATTCTTACTACTTAAAAGCACAGTGTGATAAAAACTTAAAACACTAATTACCTAGTAATGTTATTAATCATTAGTAATTGTACACATTTCTCAAAATTATGTCCCAGTGTGCCCATTTATACAAAGAAATCTATCAAGTGAATTGACCGCACTGAACTGAATACAACATATGTTCAATGTCTTTTCTAACCTAATATGATTAATAATAAATTTATCTTAGATTTTGACTCTCTAAAATGAACAAATTGCAGGAAGCTAACCATCTAGAAATATACAATTTCATACAAAAATTATACCACTCTGTTTGACAAATATTAACTAAAACAGAATACAAAATCAGTACATTCATAAATAATTAAAGAATTAGGAGTAAAAGGCCTAAATTAGAGAATTTTCCTTACACCAAATTAAGCTATTACTATTTCACTGTGGGGATGCAATATAGTTAATTAATAGCAGTTATTCTCTAAAAATATGTATCTGTCAATAATGCATTAATTGCCTCTTTTGTTGATGTTATTTTTCAACCTCACACAATTTTAAGGAGGGCAGGATGTTTACTGTAAAGCAGAGGCCTGAGTACTTCCCCTTGGTACCAGGACTTCTGTCAAATGATCAGACTCAGAGGCGTTCCACTAGATTAACTTGCAGATGGATTTCTGCACACACTCCTGGCTGCTCCAGGTTCTTGTGGAAATAAGGAATGACAAATGCCTTGAGGAAATTTTCTTTCACTCTATTTGAAAACAAGTCTATTTAAAATGCCCTTGAAAATGTGTTTAGGAAACACCAAAAGTTACAGTAAATAAAATAGGTGAAGCTGTGTAAACACATTTAGTGGGCTAGTTTAGTGTCTGAGGGAAATGAAAGTGTTTTGGTTCAAACACTAACACAGTCTAGTATCTCATCCAATTCCTTCTTACACAATACAGGGCACATTCTCCATGGGTATTGCAGGGGAAAGTAATTCCTTCAAGTTTTCTTTGCTAAATTCTATGCTTTGAAGCAGAAGGCCAATGATCCCCCTTGCTCTTTATTTCAGTGCCCTTTTTTTCAAGAGAGGGAGTCTTGCATTTTTGTCTAGGCTGGTCTTGAACCCCTGGGCTCAAGCAATCCTTTCCTCTCAGCTTTCTGAGTAGCTAGGAATACAGGCATGCACCACCATGCCAGGCTCAATATTCTTTAAATACATATCTACAAAGTACAAGGCCCTCAATCATTTGGGGCACTATGGGCGACCTCTCCTTAGGGTCACTCATAGTACCCCAAAAAATGACACTGGCTGTCATTTTTGTTCATCCCCAGGTATCTGTCTCCCTTTTCACTTTGAAGTATCCAGCCACTGTATTTAAAATTAAAACCAACCATTCCAATCTCCCTTATTCTTTCTTTCTTACACATAGAATTTATCATGTTCTCATATACTATAAAATGTTTATTAATTATGTTATTGTTTTATTGCCTACCTTCTATGGCCATAAATAAATATCCATGAGGGCAGGCATCTTTGATTATTTTGTTCATTAATACATCTAAAGCGCCCAGAAGCGAAGCGCCATTAGAATATTTTCAATAAATATTTAATGAGTGAAAAAAATATAAATTCTCCCTTGATTTAAAAGAGATTATATTAAATAATATATAAATTAAGAACTATAACACAGAACTGAATGTGTGTAGGGATTTTGTTGTTTTGTTTTGTGGTTGCCATTTCTCCTTCTCTTCCCAAGATAACAGGAATATGAAAGGAAAAAAGAAGCAATGGAGGGACAAACTTACATTAAGGGAAAGAGAATAAAGGAGAAAACAACATTTGGGAGAATGCAAGATTGATGGGCAAGGTATTCAGTATATAGATAGAGGCAGTTAAGAATGAGCTATGAACAAATTACTAATACTGAAATATAATTAGAACAATCCTGAGATTGACAATGTGTTAGGCATCATACTAGGGGCATATAGCCCTAGAAAGATATATAACGATGATATACAATACAGGAAAAACCAGAATGGTATTTCTGAAACTCTATTAGATTTTTTTTACACTGCTTTCCAATTTTTTTTCAATGAATTAAGGCCCTCAGGATAGAAATCCAAGACGTTAGCAAGGTGTACAGGCCATTTCAAAATCATACCATAGCCTGTCTCTAGATTAGAAGCCTGTATCTTACTACTGCCTTCAAAACAATCTATATTTCAGCTACACTGAATCCCTTTGTTACCTAGAAAAGGTAACGACATTTCATACACTTTAATCTTGCACTTGTTGTTATCCTTCTTTGAATGTCCTTTGCCACAAGGTTCATATGAAAACCACACACAGGCCAGGCGCGGTAGCTCAAGCCTGTAATCCTAGCTCTCTGGGAGGCCGAGGTGGGCGGATCGTTTGAGCTCAGGAGTTCGAGACCAGCCTGAGCAAGAGTGAGACCCCATCTCTACTATAAATAGAAAGAAATTAATTGGCCAACTAATATATATAGAAAAAGTTAGCCGGGCATGGTGGCACATGCCTGTAGTCCCAGCTACTTGGGAGGCTGAGGCAGCAGGATTGCTTGAGCCCAGGAGTTTGAGGTTGCTGTGAGCTAGGCTGACGCCACAGCACTCACTCTAGCCTGGGCAATAAAGTGAGACTCTGTCTCAAAAAAAAAAAAAAAAAAAAAGAAAAGAAAACCACACACAAACTCATTTGCTAAAGACTCTTTATGTCCTCTGAAGATTCCTCCAAACAGCCCAAGCAGAATTTGGAACATACCCTTTTACTCCTGAAATCCTTGTTTGTGTGGCTGTCTCAATATTAAATTCTGAGCCCCTAGAAAGCAGAGAATGTGTTCAACTACTGTTTACACTCCTGGCAGTAAGATTGTTTCTGTCATGCAATGGCTTTTAACAAATATTTTCTGAATATGTGATCAAGTGGACCCCTGAGAAACTGTTACCCCCCCCCCCAGCCAATAAAAATTAAATCAGGTTCAGTTACATTATCACGTTAAAGATTTGGTTATTATCTTATCAATACTGAAAACATTTAATCCATATGGAATATATGGTATATGTCATTTTTTTCAAAATATTCAATTAACCACACTAACAACTTACTGATCAAGGGAACAATGGATTGTTGGTATTTGCTCTCATAAAAAGACTGCATAAATAATAAAGGAACTCCTCCCTGCTGTCTTCAAATAATAGTTTCTTTCTTTTTTCCTGGAAAATGTTCAGACAGTGGACTCACGAGCCCAATTTTCCTGAACATATGTAGCCATTATCCACAAAATAAGCTTCACTGTTTGTGTCAAGAAATAAAGTGAATTTGCCTTGATGCAGGGCTGCTTGCCCATTTCTATACTTTATCAGCAGACTCTAACCAGAGTGGAATATGTAAATCACAGTAACATACACCCTCCATATTTCTGACTAAATGTGATGCTGGGAATATCCTGCCCCAAAGCTGACATCGAAGCATCATGTTCTGAATCTTTCAGGGACAGAATGTAGCACTGACTTCATTCACTCTAATATTACAGAAATAATTTTGCTATCAAAAAGGGAGTCACCGTGACCAATAATGTATCTATGGAGTAAAATTGACAATTGTAGGCTGGATAGCACCTGTCTCTTTTTGGCAATAGACATTTAAAAATACTTTCATCCTCTTTAATTCTAACACAAGGGAAGAAAAATCCTCATGAGCAATGCTGTCAAGATGTGGCAATCCAAATGAGAACAATTAAAAAATTTATGAGAGACTGAAAAGGAATCATTAAAATACACCAAAAAAAAAAATCCTTACTTGTGAGTGTATATCCTTGAAAAATTACCTAATAATTTATCCAACCTGAGCATCCCTTTTGAAATGAGTGTTATTTTGCAGGTTTTCTTCCTTTTCCCTTGGATTTACAACTAATTTATTTAGGTAGCTTTCAAGCAATTGCTCTGAACTTAAGGTTTTGATTCACTGAAAATCTTGCATATTTAGTGGCATTTTTTTTATTTTAAAACATAAATTTACTGGGGCCTCTAAAATATTTTGGTCCTTTTTAATACAAAAGAAGCAAAAAGAAAAATGCCAAACTGATCAGTTGAAAAAAGAATATGAAAGCCATTTTCTACTGGATGATATCAACCTCTACGCTGCTTACTCACTCACATATATATGACCCTAAAAATATTTTGTAGCCCAATTCTGGCTTGGTTCATGTGGAGGTGTTGGTATTCTTTTAGCATTGAGCTCTAGAGAGACAACTAAACTAAATGTCGAGTTATCTAAGTTTCAGTCCTGACTCTACAACTACCTACCCAGTTTACCTAGTGTGTCAATTACTGAAACTTTTTGCTACTTAACCTATTCTTTGCTAAAAAGTGATAAGAATATGTAACTACTTCCTATTGCAATAATTTATTTAAAAAATTCTAATAGAATACATTGAAAACTCCTATGAGAAGAATAGGAAGCAATTAGATCCCCAAATAAAGTGTAAAGTTCTTAACCATTTTCCCAGGAGCCAACTCCAAACAAAAATTTTATCAGACACTAAAAGTTTTTAAAAAAACATAATGTGTAAGTCCCACATGGTATCAACCTTTTTGAATTAAAGATGCTGTAGAATTTGATCAAATTACCATGGTGGTAATGGTGGGGTATCTGAAAAGTTAATGGGTTGCAAGCACCCCTTTCATACTTGGGAAATGTGAAAACTATTACTCAGTTGCGTTTATGGCTTCTATATAAAAGTTTGCATTTTCACATTTTAAGGGAGAAGTTAATTTCAGCTCATTAGAACAGGGAAATTTGGGTAGCTTCATCCTGGAAGAAGCATGGGCTAGAGAGGCCAGTTATGTGCAAACTTTGATGTCCTAGATGCCCCCATGGGATGAGACGTTCTACACTGTCACCCTACACATCTAGACTATAACCAGATGGGCTTCTGACATGGAAATCCCTACACTAGATACATCAAGAAGGACAAGCTGTTCAGCTAAACTCAAGTTTCCTATCTCTTTCTACACACATCAGTTGCTATTAGGAGCAGGCTATATCACAGACCAAAGTCTGACCCACTTTGAAGGATGTGAGCAGAGAAATTAGATATGTCCCACGTCAGTAAGGTCTTTACCCTTTCCATTCACTCTGCCTCAAATGCTCCTTCTCCTACTTTCTCTTCTCAAATGCCACTTCTGCAGAAGGCCCTTCCCTATCTACCCTATCTAAACCACCATCTCCAATGATTCTTTCCTCTCTCCTGCTTTATTTTTCTTCATGATATGTCTCACTCCCTGACAGTACATTTGTTTACATTCTGCTCTCTGAGTCCTCTACATGATCAAAGGAAGCTTGTTTGTTTGGTACATTCTACATCTAAAGTGCTGAGCATAGTCAGATCTTAACATATAATGGGATATGAATCAATATTGGGATTAATGAATGAATGCCTAGGTTATCATTGTAGGCAATAGGGTGTCTCAAGGTTATAAGTGCAACCTAACATATCTGTTACAGCATGAAACAGTGCACAATGAATCAATGACTTGTAGGGGTTTTAGGCTGACAGGTTGGATCTGACACAAAAACTGAGATGAGCCAATGTGAGAGGAAGGAAGATAATAGCTCAGTAGACTGCAGGGTGATGGAAAGAGGCACAAACAATCAAAGATTATGGGTGACAGACTTATCTCCATCTACTTATTGCTGCTGGGTTAAATCTGCTTGGATTGATGCAATCTTATTTGTTTATTCTGACATCTAGAATTTTTAAAGATAGTTTTATAAAGAGAGAATAGAGGGCATACAAACTCCAGAGAAGCAATATCACTCCAAAAGGGTTAATTAGTTCCTGGGGGTGAAAAAGTCTCAGATATTACCAAGAGTTGTGGCAAAGTTCAATCCAATGCAACGTAGTATTTTCCCCTTAGTATTCAATTTCTCTAGTAAGGGAGAATTATATAATCTCCCTGGAGGTGGGGTGATAATGGGAAAAAATGATCAAAAGTAGAGACAGGGAAAAATGCAATAAACAAATTACTGAGTTCTCTCATTCGTTTATCTAGCTAATCACAATGAGCTTACAAAAAGTAGTTGCATAATTATTTCAAAACTGCAACTAACTACCTGAATTAACACCAATCTTCGGAGTTGGTACGTATTTCTTAGTACCTATTAGGCAACATTCCAAAGTAAGTGCAACTGAAAAAAAATATTTTTAACTAGATCCTCATAAAGTTAATCTCCGAACGCATCTTTCATAATGTCTTCTCCTAAATAATTGCTACCTATGCACAAGAAATAAAAATAATACAACACTGTATATTCGACCTTTATTATTTTTCAAAACAAATTGACGAAGGCACTATGTGGCTCAAAGCTTGAACCAAATATTGAAAAATCAATTTCTTGGCAACCTGAATTGGCCAAAGCATCTTTTCTCTTTGTTCTGTCTGACAACAGGGAACTACAGAGAAACATCTGCCAGTTAACAGATTTTAAAAACAAGCTAAACTCCTGGTTCAGAGTTACACAGAACAAAGAAAGAATGACTCTCAGATGCTAGAATGTGACTGGCAAAGCAAATTGCAGATTATTCCAAAGTCAATCTGTTTTCAATGGAGGCAGAGGAAGAAAGAAGGAGTGAAACATATGTAACCATACGATGCTTTAAGAAAGTGCTTCAGAAATGATTCAAAGGGCATATTTTGGATTAGCAGTAAGACACTGAATGTCATCTTCAGGTTTATTTCACCCAAAGATACCGATTACTTGAAAATAGAATGTGCTGACAACCAGAAAGTTAAAATGTATTCAAGTTATCAGCTCACATAATAAAACATAAAAGGTGTCTCAGTCAATTATCAGTACATCTAAAGAAGAATTTAACAGTACACTGTATAGCTTAGTGTATTTCATTTTAGTATGTATATCAGTATTCTACTCTAAATAGAGTTTTCTAAATAGAAAATTTAGAGTTTTCTAAATTCTACTCTAAATAGAGTAGAATATTTTCTTTTAAATAAAACAACAATTTCCAAAGCACGAAAACTTATAGCATTTGTTAAATCCAAACTGATAAATACTCTGAAATAAATGGAAATTTTAAGAAATTAGAAGGCACTATATTTTGGAAATATTTCTAGGGGAAATATTATTTCCTATCTTTTAAAAATAGAAAAGAATATTTATATAAGACCTCTCTTTACACTACATTTTCCCTTTCCAGCCCCTAAATATGTCTCATGGAAAACCTAGTGTCACTTCCAACATGGTAAAGTAAGAACCTCTGAAAAGTCATTACTCAACAAAAGCAAAAAAAGAGATGGCAAATATTATCAAAACTGGTTTTAGAACTCCAAAAATTAAACAAAGGCTTGCAATAATCTGAGAATAATTTATTCAAGAAAAACAGCTAAATTTCTATCAAAGCAACAAGCAATATTATGTTTTAAAACTTGTCTATTACTATTCCCCTTTCCCCAGTGCCAAGGTAAACTTGGAAACCAATAGCCTCCTGATCCTGGTAATGGTGAACAACATCACTCCCTAAAGATCAGGAACAAAAACATATCTGCTCTCTCTACTCACCTGACTTTTACTAGAGGTTCTTGCCACAGCAATTAAGTAAGAAAAAATATATGAAAGACATCCAGATTGGAAAGGAAAAAAGTAACACTACTTCTAATTGCAGATGAAAAATTATGTGTAAAGAAAATGCTAGAGAGTACACACACACATAATCCGAACTGGTAAATAGCCTAAGTTATAGGATATAAGATCAATATACAAAACTCAGCTGTATTTCTATACGCTAGCAATGAACAACCTATTAAGAAAGCAATTTTATTTGTTACAGTATTACAAAGACTAAAATGCTCAGGAATAAATTTAATAAGCAAAGATAAAGTTTGTGCACTGAAAATAAGAAATTATTGTTGAAAGATATTAAAGAACACTAAAATGGAAAGATATCTCATGTCCACAAATAGGAAGGCAATATAATAAGATGGCAATACTCCCAAAATTGATCTAGAGCAGGGGTGCTCAAACTTTTTAAACAGGGGGCCAGTTCACTGTCCCTCAGACCGTTGGAGGTCCAGACTATAGTTTAAAAAAAAACTATGAACAAATTTCTATGCACACTGCACATATCTTATATTAAAGTAAAAAAACAAACGGGCAAAAACACCCACATGTGGCCTGCAGGCAGTAGTTTGAGGACGCCTGATCTAGAGTTTCATCTGATTTCTGATCAAGATCAAAATCCTCATTGCCGTTTTTGCAAAATTGGCAAGCTAATCCTAAAACTCATATAATATGCAAGGAACTGAGAATATCCAAAATAATCTTGAAAAAGAACAAGCTTGGGGGACTTATGGTTTCTAATTTTAAGTTTACTACAAAGCTACAGTAATCGAGATATGTGGTATTGGCATCAGAATAGATATATATCAACAGGATAGAACTGAGAGTCCAGAAATAATGCTTAAATTTATGAGCAACTGATTTTTAACAAGGATGCCAATACAATTACATTATGAAAAATAATCTTTTCAATAAATAGTGCTAGGACAATTTGATATCCATATGTAGATTTATAAAGTTGGACCCCTTCCTCTCACCATATAAAAATTAACTTTAAATGGATCATATGTCTAAATATAAGACCTACTATGAATCTTTAGCAGATTCATAGGAGTAAATCTTTGTTATCTTGGATTAGGTGACAGTTTCATAGATATGACACTGAATGTATAAGTGACAAAAACAACTGGACTTCATTTCAATTACAAACTCTTGTGCTAAAAAGTATACATCAGAAAAGTAAAAAGACAATGCACAGGATGGGAAAATATTTGTAAATTATATATCTGATAGGAGATTATATCCAGAATACATGTAGAATTCTCACAACTTCAACAATAAAAAGTTGAATAACCCAATTGAAAAAAAATGGGTAAAAGTTTTGCATAGACATTTCTCCAAAGGAGATAAGCAAATGGTCAACAAATACATGAAAAAGGATCAATTACCATTAGTTGTTAGGAAAATACCAATCAAAATCACAATGACATCACTTCATATGGAGGAGGATGGCTAAAATCAAAAAGACAGAAAATGGTAAGTGTTGATAAAGATGTGGATAAATTGGAACCCTCATACATTGCTTATAGGATGGTAAAATGACACAGGTTTTTTGGAAAACAGTTAGGCAGCTCCTGCAAATGCTAAACTTCGAGTTACTATATGACCAAGCAATTCCACTCCTACATACACACAAAAGAGAATTCAAAACAATCTCTTCTACATAAAACTTCCACATGGATGTATATAGAAGCTTAATTCATAATTGTCAAAAAGTGGAAACAACCAAATGTTCATCAATCATCAATTGATGAATGGATAAACAAAATAAGGCCATACATACAATGGGATAGTATTCTGAAGTAAAAAAGGAATAACAAATTAATACATGCTAAACCATGAAAGAACACTGGAAATATATGTTAAGTGAAAGAAATCGGTCACAAAAGGCCACATATTGTGTGATTCCATTGATATGAAGTGTCTAGCATTGACAAATGCATGGATACAGAAGGCAGTTACCAGGAGAATGGGAGAACAAGAAGTGATTGATAATTGGTATTGGTTTTTTTTTTGTGTGTGTGTGGGGGAGATAATGCAAATGTTCTATAATTAGATTGTTAAAAAACTCTATGAATATATTAAAAGCAGTGAATTATACTCTCTAAAAAGCTGAATTAAATGACATGTGAATTATATTTCAGTAAAGCTCTTATAAAAAGGAGACTATTACCCTAAGCAAAATATCTTTAAAAAGATGGTAAAACAAACACCACATGTACACTCTATTAAATCAGAATTAACTGATGAGCACACATGTGCATAGAGAGAAGTAAAATTCAGCAGAAATCAAGCAGGGGGAATGGGGAGGAGAGAGTGAACGAAAACCTACCTAAAAAGTACAATGAACACTATCTAGGTGATGGGCACACTTCTCTGACTGAAGCATTACAAAAGCGATCCATGTGGCTGGGCGCGGTGGCTCACGCCTGTAATCCTAGCTCTCTGGGAGGCCGAGGCAGGCGGATTGCTCGAGGTCAGGAGTTCGAAACCAGCCTGAGCAAGAGTGAGATACCGTCTCTACTATAAATAGAAAGAAATTAATTGGCCGACTAATATATAGAGAAAAAAATTAGCCAGACATGGTGGCACATGCCTGTAGTCCCAGCTACTCGGGAGCTGAGGCAGGAGGATCGCTTGAGCCCAGGAGTCTGAGGTTGCTGTGAGCTAGGCTGATGCCATGGCACGCACTCTAGCCTGGGCGACAAAGTGAGACTCTGTCTCAAAAAAAAAAAAAAAAAAGCGATCCATGTAACCAAAAAACATTTGTACCACCATAATGTTTTAAAATAAAAAAATAAAAAAATAAATATAGTGCCAAGAATTGATATAAGAAAAAATTAACGAGCAAGCTTGTAAAAAATGCTTAGTACAGTGACTGGCATCATAGTATCTAGGAAATGTTAGCTATAATTAGTTGTAATTAATTACCATTTGAAAACATAAATGTATTTATCAAAATTGATGGTTAAATTATATTAATATATAACATTTAATTTCACTTTTCAGAATGACTACAATATTCTTACCCACTATTCACTAATTTACTCCTGAAAACCCATAATACTGCTTTTGTAAATGAATATTATTACATAGCAATAGCTAAAGAATGCATTTTATTAGCCTTATTTCTAGAAAGTTCTATCTTCTGATATAATTTTTTAACTCTAAATATAACCTATTTTTATAGTGCCATAATAATTTTCCTTCTCTAAAATGTTTCCTATGTGAATGCATAGAAATCTTTAAGGAATTTTACTCAAAATTACATTATAAAAACATGCCTGCTGTCGTAAAAGAGAATGAATTATAACCAAATATTGTCTCTAACAGTACTTTGGCAAAAATGCAGAACCACTTGACAATATAGTGTCAATAAAAAGCTGAATTTACTTATATAAAGAAATTTAATTGTCTACAGCAAGTTTTTTCAGCTTTTTTTTATTTTTATTTTTTTGTTTTCTGACTTTCTTACAGTCTAGCTTTAAAGACAGCTGCAATTTGAGACCAAATATTAACATAAGCATGGGAACCAGTCTTGGCTTTATCACTTAATAAATTTACCTGTATTTTAAGACTTCTTTTTCCTTGTCAAATGTTGGAGTACATAATCTGCAAAACTATTCTAACTCCACGATTTGATATATCTTCTAAATGATTTACTTTTTAGTATGAATTAATACTATATACGCTCTTCTCACATTGTCAATTTTCTGGAGAAAGGAAGAAAATACTCTTCCCAAATCAAAGAAGTCCTAAAGCCAAGTGTGAGAAATGAGAGTTAGTGAGTATATGCTTACAAACATAAATATCTATCTTATGAGATTATATAATTATTATGTATATAACATTTCATGCTTTCTAAGTGCTTTAAACCTATTAATTAGTTTTTCCTTGCAAACATGTTATGAATCAACAAATTATAACTCTCCCTACCTTCTAGGATAAGACCCATATGAAAGGAATAACTGTTTTTTCAAAATCCAAAACTGATGCCATGTTATTAACAAGGAATAATTCACAATACTGCTAATCCAGCACCAACATCATTATCACCAAACACATTATTTTTATTTTATGCTTTTCACAATTACATTTAAGATTTAGTGGCATATGGATACCTCAAACTGACATTAAGTTCTATACTATACAGGAAAGGAGTTTAGTATCACCATCTGATTTGAGCTCTGTTGCCTCCTGGAATATTGATTTGTGCTAAACTAGTTGAAAAGAAAAATCTATACACCAGTTGGTAAAGAGAAAAGAACCGCAGAATAAACTGATCATTCAGCTAGTTTTGCACAGTCAATACTGCTAAAGTTGTGGTAACAGAAGTGTAAAATCCGAGTTTATATATAGTGCAGTGCTTAATATAAGGTTTAAATGGGAAAAACAAACACAAAACAGAACAGAAATTGAAGTGGGAAAAGGAAATGAAGGAGGCAAAGAAGAAAACTAAAAAATGACAAAATTAGTGTAGCCAAAGAACTTGGCAAAGCCATGAAGAAAGCAGGTTAAGTCAAGAAAAGCCTCATGAAAGTAAGAAAAAGCCTCAGAAAAGCAGCCGAGTCATTTCTCTGAATGGCTGAGATATGAAGAAAAACAGCATCATCAACTAATGAAGTTGATTAAATCCTAAGCATATTATTGACAAGCAAATTATTAGAATTCATGTAATTATCATGAAAATATTAAGCATCCTGTACACTTACAACCAAGCTTGGACTATTTCAGAAACCAAAGAGACATTTGCTATGGAGTTAAAGCCTAACTTTGAGAAGTATGAGCAAAATCCACTTTTCAATCAAAATATATGTTTAACTTGTATGTTTAGATAGACTCTACTCTAATGGTTTTAATAATATGATAGCAATGACTTCCGATATCCTCTGTCAATCCTCAACACAAAAATTACCTCCTCTGTGAAGCCTTCTAGACAGTATATATAAGCTACTCTTTCTCTTATACAATAAACACTTTTAGCAAAGCAATTCTCTTTACTTAATAATAATGCAATATAATTTTATTTAGAATTATAGAACATATAATTATTCTAATATGATTACATATCATAAATTTCAATTGCATTTCATTTCATATAATTGTTCATTATAATATAATTCTATTAGTAATTAAATTATATTTGTTTACATGTCTGTCCCCTTGATGGACTATAAATTTCTGGAAGAAATAGTTGATATCTGTTCATTCATGTATTTCCTTCCCTAACATAGTGCCTATTAAAATGCCTGAGACACAATTAACAACCGATATTATTTAATGAGTGAATGAATAAATGAGTGAATATCCAGTCTTAACTTCTTGCCTAAATGCTAAGCTATCTTCTGTCCACTGGACATCTCCAGCTGAAGATTAATGGGACTCAATATGTCCAATTCCCTGTATTCTACCCTGTTCTCCAGCTTCCAAAACTTAGTTTAGTAGCATCAACATGAATCAATCAGTATGTCTGTCTTCTCTTCACACTTCACCTACCTCCATACAGAGTCATACAGACATACAAATTCACTTTTTCCTCAAATATTCTTACCTTCACTTCAAGACCTGGCTAAAAATCACTTATCTATTACAATAGTATCATCATTGTATCACAGTCCAATTCTGGATTGTCTTTTCCTGTTGAATTGTGAATTCCTTAGTTTTAGAGTCCTTTATTCTTTGTTTTTGAATCCATAGCACAGAGTTCCTAGTACATAACTAAAATCTAATAACCATTTCTTAGATTTTTGCTTAAAATTCTATGTATCCTAACTCATTTTTCGAAGATAATTTTTTTCAAATTTTAACCTCTTACTCCACCCTTTTTATCATGGCAAAAACTGGCAATTAGAGCTAAATAAAGATAAAAATTAGACAAGCTAAATACACAAAATACAGTACATTAACTAATAGTTTTGAATCTTACAGAAAATTTCAGGAGTTTGGTTGTTTTCCACTTTAACTTCAAAAATTAATTATTTATTTAATATTAAAATATTTAAAATATATTCCTCCCCATTACCTAAAGGATTTTATTCCACTTGCAGTGAAAGAAAAATTATCTAAGAATTCATAGTACTATGTTCAAATTCAAGCATTAACAAAATCTTTTTGTACCATTCATCAAATTACTTTACTTTTCTAGATAATTTCTCATCTAAAAAGTTGTTACTGGACACAGTGATGTTCAAAATTTGTTCAAAAGTTGATTCCATATTTCCATTAAAATTATTCAAAGAACTGAGATGAACAGTCCAACTTAACCAAAAATCCCCTTCTTCTTCCTGGCACCCCCTGGGGTAGTTCCAAGAAACATTTAAGGTCCCTAGCGTACACTTTGATGATCACTTCACTCCATAGAGTCTTGTTGGCTTTCCCAGTGTACAATTCCTTGATGTAGCATATGCTCTAAATGCCAAAGGCATCATATTCCTATAACTCATTCAAATTTGCAACCTATATAAAATAGACAGCATTAAGTTCTGCTTTGACAGAAATCAGAGGGCCATAATTCAAGAGAGATAGATGATGCTAATTAATGTAGTAGACAGTTGCTGACGAGTGCTTTATGGTTTCAAATAATTTTAAAGTTTTGATACATCATATGTATCAATTGTATTTGACATATTTACTATTTAAATGTCAGTTGAAAAAGTTTTATTTTATTACAAGAATAATAAGAGTTTCACCTATTATCCAGTGAAATTAAATAAACTCATTTTAATTTTAAGCTCTTTAGCAATCTTTGCCTATAAGCAATTAACCCACTGAATACAAATAATGTTTGCCAATTTATTAAAAGGAGGAAGAAAAACAAGTATTCAATGTTATTTTCCATCTTACAGGTAGTAAATAAAAGCAACAAAGCTTCATTTTTTTCATTTTTTAAAATAATTATTTTCAGAATTTTTATTTATTTATTTGTAGGATTTCTCCCAGTCTAGCTATCCATATTATATGACCAAACTCATTTATAATGGATTATGAGGTTTCAGTTTATAACCAAACTAAATTGGCTTCTTGGAAAGTAAATAAGCAGTTAGAGGGGAAAAGGTATCATTTCCAATTAGCCAGACCTCTGCTGGTCCATGTTGAATGTCATAATACAATAAAATAATCTGGCAAATGTTGCTGTTAGGAACTAGCTTCATTAAAAAAGTCAGGAAAAAACTGTGGCTCTGCATGTCCTCAGCATATACTTGATAATTAAAGCCATATGCCTCAATCGATCTGCAAAGAATATGAATAATAGGAGGAGAAACAAAGAAACTAGCTTAGAAACCTGCTGTTTGGGATGGTTTAACGTATAATTCTACCAAAAATTGTGTTTCGCCTTTCTAAGATGAAGTTTAAATTTTCTGGAAACAATTCTCATGTTATTTCCTAATAAAATGTTTGCTAATGCCAACATAATCAATATTCTATGCTTTAATCTGAGAGTGTAGGAACCAATGTCATTTAATGAGGCCATTAAACTCTGTGGTTTAGAGAAAATATAAAAAAGGAAAAGAAGACACAGTCTAAGAAATAATTATCAAATTTTCTAACTAGAGCCAGAACTCAATTCACATACTTTTAAAAAAGGCTTCAGAAGGCTTTCAACATGTCATACAAATAAGGGTAAATTAATAGAGTAAAAACTGAGTAGATAATTCCAAAGAGACTTGGAATAAGAGTCACTTAGAGTTCATTAAGTAAGTCTTACCAAAAGAGGCTAGACTTAAGCCAGGGTTTGAAAGACAAGACAAAAGTGGAATGAATGGTTGAAAAGCAAAGAAAAAATGCAAGTACATGCAACAAGATCCAGAAAGAATGAAAGCTCAAAGTTGGAAAGGAACAAGATGGGTAGCTTAGCTATACTTTCTAGGGTAGAGAAATCCATATGGGAGTTGGCACAATTAAGAATATTTAAGGCTTGTGACAGGATTCAGGAGAGTTAAATGCCCTTGAAAACATCAGTTTAACAAACCAAGCCAAACTGAGCCATTACACATTTTTGAGTAGAGAAAGAAATGTTCTGATGGGAAGGAAAACAACAAAAAACAAGAAACATTAGAGTCTGAGAAGATCTATGTGACAATCAAAATATATTTAGATAGATATCTAATAACTTTATTTGGAAACTGAATCATTCTTAAAATGGAATTATCCCTACAACTGTAAATGTCAGAATATGCAGTTTTTTAATGCTATTTATATTCCAGCTACTTCCAAAACAGATTTTTGAAGGGCACAGATAGAGTAAAATCATAAAAGAGCATTAAAATAGCAAATGAGGATGAACAAGAATATGCCAGGAACACAACTAAGAAAAACTACTGCCTAACACAAAGCTGAGCACTAAATTTTTAGCAGCCAAAGGAAGAGCTAAATAAAATAGATTTATTTCATTTTTTTATTTATTCTACCATGAAGCAAATATTTATTGGTCACAATGTATATATAAAATTATATTGAATATAAGGAAAACCACTAGTTCATAAACAGCTTTTCTTTTCTAGCTTTGAACTCAAAGAGAAGTTTGTTGTTTTTATATTTAAATGAAAGATATCAAACACCATAATGAAGGAACAATATCCTTTATAGCAAAATTTCAAAATTCAAATATTCTAGATAGGGTTGTTTCTTAAACATCAATGAAACTTAGGGCAAAATATTTGGTCATATATGTGTAAAACCTGTGCTTTAAAATAAATAAAACTTATTAGATATACTCCATTTTGGTCATCTGATGGAAAAATTTGGAAGAATGAATTATGTAGAAAGTACTTTTCAGGACATCTGCGAAGCCCAAATTGACAAGTTGACAACTTTTTCTTTTCTTTTCTTTTTTCCTATCCCTCCCTCCCTCCCTCCCTCCCTCCCTCCCTTCCTTCCTTCCTTCTTTCCTTCCTTCCTTCCTTCCTTTTTTTTTTCTTTTTGAGATCTATCCTATCTCATTCTCCAATATATATGGATGGGTTTGTATTTCCTAACCCCATGTCATTGGCTGCAGTTAATTTAATCAGACTTGGCCATCAGACTAAAGCTGTCCTGTAAGATATTTTTTTCAAGAGCATTATTCCGAGACACCTGTGTTGAATTTAGGCCGTTCCCTTGAACAGAAGTGAGATAAACTTGAGAGCAGTTTGAAAGGCATCTTCCACTACTATTTCTCTTTGCACGTAGTGAAATTAATAAGATGAGGGCAGAAGAGAGAAGAGGAAGGAAAGGGGCAGAAAGATGAGAGACATAGGAGGAGAAAAGAGTTTAGGAAGGAGAGGAGTAAAAGGAAAATAGAAAAATAGAGAGAGAGGAGGAAAAAGAGAAAAGGAGCAAGAGAAGTTAGGAGGAAAAAAACAGCCGCTTGGTCTTCTATAGCTTTTCTTTATTTTCCAGCTTTACTGAGGAACAAATGAATGATATACAAAAAGCTAAATATAATTTATGTATACAATCTGATGAGTTTGGACATATATTCATACATTTGTGTTACTATCACCACACTCAAGGTAATAAATATATTTGCCACCTCCAATAGGTCTCTTGTGTCTCTTTGTATAAGATTGGATGTATTTATCATGCATGTTTTGAACTATATATACATTATTGAATGGTTAAATCTAGCTTATTAACACATTATTTCACATAGTTATTTTTGTGGTGAGAACAATTGATATCCACTCTCTGCATTTTTGAAGACTACAATATACTGTCATCAACTGTAGTCACCATGCTGCACAAGAAATCTCTTTCCAAAGGCTTTTCAATTCCTGATTGTTTTCAGGAATTATTGAGGACATGCAGTTTTTAGCCCTTTGGTTATTTTATTTTTTTCATCATTCTATTATTTTAAAGGAGATTCTAAACAGAATAGCCCCATAATCACTTCCTCCATTTTAACACCAATGTCAAGGAGACCAGGAAAATGGCCTGTTCAGGTGAGCAGCACCTTACCAATACAACATTTTAGCTCATCTACATTGCCTCAATGCACTAGGGGTCATGGAAGTAGCAAAGTAAACGGTGTTGTACCTAGACAGTGTCTCTGGAGGTTCTATTCCAGGAGTCTCAAGTGCTACATGATTTGGTCCTCAGACTGCTTTTCTTGTGCTATAATGACTAGGGCCAACTTTAAGATACTTTTTAGCAAGCTCCATTTCACCACCCTAAACTGTCGACTTATTTTTCATTTTTTCCCTCAAGTGTTCATGATCATATTTATTCCCCTCTTTAAGTGCTTGATTTTGCTTTTAAAATTTTTAGTTGTCATTAATCAGCAGTTCTCCAAAGTGCCTTTAAGATCATATTATCAACTTCCAAATTAAAAACATTTTAAGTATAAATTAAATGATTTAGTTAATACAAATGAACACATTCTATAAGTGATATACCATGCAAGATACATGAGAATAATTAAAGGGTAAAACTCAACAACAAACTATTTTATAGTAATTCTTCAAATGACAATTTAGCTTATAAAAATTCTACCTACCGTTTTTCCTATGATAATCTTAAACTCTGCCCAATATGATATGTTTTCTATCCCTAAATATTGGCTACAGCTAACTAAACTGGATTGGAATATTCTTTTTTCCATAGACTGTTAAGGGCAAGTTCCATTTTGGTTGAACTCTTATATCTGCTACATGTTCAATTCTTTTCCTCCTCCACTTTCCCTGCAGAAGAAGTCAGGGAAAAAAAGATAAAATTTAGACTTCTATCTCTCTGGATTTTCCTTAATGTAAAAGTAGAAAAAAATATTTTGAATCTGATTACTCAATTTATATAGCTAAAACTCTCACTATTCATTTTAAATAGGCATGTATGTACATATAAGCATTTATTCTGATAATTGTTTCCAAATCCTTAAATGTTAACATCTTCATCCAAAGACAGAATCCATTGTTTTTCTCCATGAATATTATGCTCTTCAACTATATATATCTGTAAAGACTGGGTTATTCTGGCCTGGAAAGCAAGATATTAGAATCTTGACATGGATAAATACTGTAGATATCCAAGGTTACAATATATTTTTGAGCTGAAATCTTCTACAAAGAGAACTGAATATTTTACTTTCTTTGCTTAGGTAGGAGATTACTGCCCTAAGCTCGACAGTCTTTCCACTCTCAACTAGAGTGGAATTTTTCAACATGACAATTTTTATTTGCTAAATCTGCAAAATAAAGGTAATAAAAGCACTTATATCACAGGGTGTTTAGGAGGATTTCATAACATATCTCCATGAAAATACTTGGCAAACTCTGAAGCATCTTTAAAATGATACTTACCCAACCAATATACTGACATAGAAGACTCCTTTTACCAACATAGTGTGTCCCTAGGAGCTGTTAGTTAGAAGGTGAAGCTATATTGACAAGGAGTAACAAAGAGCCCAGAAATTTCAATACCATTAGTCTCTGTAGTCCTGAAATTCATCATGAAAAACTATAAAGAAGCCCTGTACTAGACACCAGAGGGAATTGAAACAGGGCTTAGACATTGACTTTCTTTTCCTGGAGCTTATTTTGGGGCATAAGACATAAGATATAATGATTAAAGAGAATAATGCATGACCACTCTTAAATAGTATTGCTATTGTATAAATACTACAGGATTTAATTTCAGAGGAGATTCATAGAAATAATACATAAATCTAGACTGTGGAGAGATTGTTGGATTAAAGAAACAAACCAACAAAAACCATACAAAAAGATCGACAACACAGTAAACACAAAGGATCCCGAATTCACAAAAGGCTACATTATGAAAGAGGTTCTGAGGAGAGAGAGGAAAGCAGGAAATGCAAGCCTGGACCCTGATGGCGGCACTGAAGAGGATGCTAAAAGCCCTGCTAATGTTCATTTCTGTCCTAGCTAAAGCATTGGGTCTCAACTACTATTAGTCAGAATCACCTGGAGGACTTAGTAAAGCCTGGATTGCTGGGCCCCACCCTACACATTCTTAGTCAGTAGGTCTTGAAGGGAGGCAGATAACTTGCATTTGTAACAACTCCCAGATGATGCTCCTGCTGGTCCAGGAGCACATTTGAGAACTACTCCTTTCAGAAGAATCAAGTTACTGAAAGTTTAAACAGAAATTTAGGATCAAATTACATTTGAAAAAGAAGAATGTGTCAGATAATTTGTAGGGAGAGGAAAAATAAAAGCAAAAAACACTAAGAGAGAAATCTGGGTATGAGGTGGTAAGATGTAAAATAAGGTGATACTAAGTAGGAAAACAAAAAGCCATTTGCTCCCATGTACTTCACGCTTTGTGAATCTTCCTTCATGATTCCAACACAGTGAACAGGCAACAAGTATTACAGTATTTCTACTGGATTGAAAGGTATCTCATCTATTCAGCCCAGTTGGGTTCTAGAGTCAGGGAATAATCTGTATGCATTTAGGTCTCTTGGTCACTGTGTCAGAAGCTAGTCACTGGAGCCCAGCACCCCAATTTGAACTTCATGGTTCCTCATGTACTACAAAGATTAGAAATGGTGTGGTCATGAAGGAGTTTCCTACTGCCATGGAGGCAAGAGCAAGCAAGGGAAGTGGAAACTATGAAAGACAATGTGGTGGGAGAATCGGCAGAATTTTGGCAATTAACTATCAAATGACTGAGTGGTTTGTAGCCTAACAGAAACAGGAAAACCAAGAGGAGACACTGGTTTGGAGGAGAGGTGTTAGGTTTAGCCTTTATATGTTTGATGGACTTCTTCAAAAACAGATGGTGGTGTCTAGTACAGAGTTGGAGATAAAGGGCCTGAAGGCAGACATGTAGGTTTGAAGGGGCTAGGCGGATCTATGTGGATCTATACATAAATGTAATATTCAACACTTAAGCCTTTTGTGAAATTAGTGAAGGAGAAGGTGAGAATGAAAGGAGTTTAAAACTGTAGAGGAAAAATTCTTCCATTAACTTACAAAATCAGGGATGAGGAAATAGAGCAGTGAGGACTAGGGAGTTAAAGTGATTGAAGAGGCTATCAGATTTGGTGAAAAGAACAAGACAAGTGAATGTGGCCAACAAAATCTCAGCTAATAGACAGGGAGAAAAGTGACTGTACGATGAGTGAATGGAAGGCAAATTCAGCACAATCATTATTCCCATTTTACATCTAAGGAGCTTGGGGCTCAGAAGAGTTCAGTAACTTCGCTTTGATTACACAGAGTGTATATGGCAGTACAAGATTCAAACTCAAGGCTGAGTGATACCACTGTGATACTAAGGATGCTCGTTTCTGTTTACTGAGTGCATGGCTACGGTCATGCAATTGAGAATTGATGTGCACTGTGTAAGACCAAGAGGGAACTGAATGAACATGCTGGAGCTGAGAATATAGCAGTCGGTGTCCAACAGTAACAATACACAGGAAAAATAAATAAACAGACCAATTTATATATTATTTATGTTTGTCTGCACATTTCCTCCTATGAACACCCTGATTTGTGATAGAGATGATAGGATTTGTGTGTGTGTCTCCACAACAGACCAGCAAGCTGACTACAGAGTATGGTGACTACCTCCCTTGAAACCAGGAATGGCAAGTCCTTTGATCACTGGTGAGGAACAAGACAGCTCTAAGGACTCTCACAGTCCTCGAAGATCTGCTGGGTCGTCATGCTTAGATCTTGCTGAGAGACAAGAAACATCTTTATCAGAAAGAATACATTCCAAACCAGGACTCTTCCACAAAGATATTCTCAGGAAAGGTTTTTGGTTTGGGGGTGTTTTGGTTTGTGTGTGTGTGTGTTTTGTTTTTTTTTTTTTTTTACTGTTGGCCTAAAGCCAGTACAGCGCTGCCCCCTCAGACTCTAAAATCACAAAGAGAATCCTGAGAAAAGCATGACTAACACCAACTTACATGTGTAAACCCATTTCATTCATTCCTTCAACAATTTTTTGTGGGTGCTTATTGGTGACCCTCGTGGAATTCTGGACTGGAATTAATTAAAAACCACATGAACAAATATAATTTCAAACCTAGTTAACAAGTGGCACTATTATTGTTAAACTAACATATTTTTCAAAAGAAAAACCACTAGGATTTATCTGTCATTTTCCAAATTTAATACTTCCCCAACTTCCCATTTCAAGTTAGATCTATAATAATTGTTAAAGGAAAAGATCTGCAAAACAGGAGCAATTATATAGTCTCATAATCACATCTTATTTTACCACCTGTCTTTGAAAGCCTTTATAGTTTTAAATAACATTTGCAAGTACAATAATACTTTTGTACACTCGTACAATGCACTGTGTAACAAATTTGAAAACACAGGAACTACTTAAGAGAAATATTTAGATTGTGTCTAATTTAAATAGATAGTCCACTGGGCAAGGACTGTGTCTTAATTCTATGTTAGGTACAGCACATTGCAAAATGTTGGCACTCAATAAATGTAAAATAATAACAACAGTCTTTTCCCCTTTAAAGTATATAATTACATCTACCCCCTACTGTGAACCAAGCTTGGTGACAGATCTTTTGTTTATTAAATCCACAGCCCTGAAGGCATACAGTACTGTAGCTTCAATAAGAATAGCAGTAAAGTCCTCTCCGCTTTAGGTAAAGCTTTAAATGTCTACAAATCCCTAAAGAACATCTTAACTTAGTCATCCACCATATATATTACTTAACAAAACTCAGGAAACCTTAGTTCTAAGTCCCTAAAGTGGAATCCAAATACTAGGTGGAAATGTATTCTCAACGTTAGTTTGGAAATATGTCATGGAATAAAATTACTCTTAGCTAATTTACCATTTCTCTCTCCTAAAGGAACATGTCAAGCTGCTGAGCAAAGCTCTCTAGGCTTTATGCAGGAAACATTCAATAGGTTCCCATGCTTGTGTTCAAAGTGAGCTATTATCCAAGTAGCCTGAACTGAGGAAGAAAAAAAAAATGACTCATGTACAGCTTTATTGAGACATTTGCACTACAATGAACTAAGCAAAGCAACAGGTCAAGTTAAAAAATATTGCAAAAAGCAACAGCAGCCGAAGCCTCTTCAAGGGGAATTTTGGACTGGAAAGCACTTTTAATGCATTTCATCATTATTTTCTTCTAGTTTCCCTTGTTTGTGTTTGAATGCTTGCACTTGAACATTAGTTTCACAATCACCTATTCTACGTTGGGTATTGATGAAGTTCAACATATGCTCAGCAATTCACTGCTGCTAAAATAAGAAATGCAAATTCAGCTAAGTGCGCTCCAAGTCTAATGTTAAGCTAGGCCCGAGTTCCTTTGTAGTTTTTGTAGAGTATTATCATTAGTTGAGAAGGGTTAATGGCAGAGGCCTATGATTGTTTAAAAATTCACATTACCAAAGTGGATTACATTGCATCTACTGAGGGGATCAACAATGTAAGCCTACACTAAGCCATTATTGCAGAAACAAAGCTTTCATTTTAAGCCTTTGGAAACAAGCATAAAATGGACAAAAGAAAAAATTCTTCTGATGTAAGAACAAGGCAAGCAGTACATGCTTTTCATCCAAACTCAGTTTTAGAGCCATGATGAATGCACAAAAAATGGACCATCTCCCCAAAGAGTGCATCATTAAATTAAAACATACAAGCATTTTTGGAAAATGATTCTTCTTTACGGCTAGAAATCCAACGGAAATCCTTTATTTAAATTTCTTTTTCCTTTTGTTCAGTCACAACAAAGAGATGTAGATTCTTTAGGATTGTCTCAGTATTTGTTCTTTTATCCTCTAATGAGAATTTAAAAAATGATTTTGAAAAATACATTCTTGTAGCAAGTGTCATAGTTTAGCCTTTGCAGTAGTAATTCATTACAAACAATTTCGGTATGTTATAACTAAATGCTAAACCACCAGTTACCGACGGGAACAGACCCTGGGTTTAGGCTAGAGGTATCTGACAAGTGTTCTTTATTTCCAACAACAAACTTAGAAGTGCAGTATTACAGTATTGATATCCCATTTTACAGATGTAGAAACCGAGGCTCAATATGGTTAGATAGCTCACTTTAGATAACATAATAAAGGAGAAATGATTCAAATTCAGGTCTGACTGGAACTGCAGCTCATGCACCTCTAATATCCAAGATGTCTTCTACTAACTAGAGAAGTTCCTGTTCATTAAATTGTTCTTTCAATAAATTACCTGAAAAATTTTCTATGTTAGAGGGTCTCATTGTAATTCTTAAAAGTTGAATGCTTTGCTATTTCCCTCAAAATAAATGAAACTGAAGCCTCTTAGTTTTGTGTTTTGGGGATTTTGTTTGTTTGTTTGTTCATTTGTTTTGTTTTGTTTTGTTTTACAAACGAGCTCCACAATGAAGCTTTTTTGTTCAGACTACATAAATTAAATCTAAATATACTGTGTCATCATTAATACTGTGTGATAGACATGTGTGGGGGGGAAACCTTATGAATTGTAGCAACTTAAACTCTCCTATTTATGTCACATATCCAGAAGCAAATCTTCTGAAACCTTTAACTTGCCAGAACATGGCTAGTAAGTAAAATAAACAATGAAGAAATTTTTAAAAAGTACAATGAATCCAAGCAGTCAAAATATCTCACACATTTTTTCTGCTATGCTCCTGTGCTTTAAACATAAGTGAATACTGCAAGCCCTCCCTCCTTCTGAGCCTATCAATACTTATTTTAAACATAATTTAGCAAATTTGGTTATCTGCTTTCCTTGATCACAAAACACTAAGAACAATTAATTGGAAAATAGGAAGACTCACTAGAGATAAAAAAAAATCTCAAGTCTTCCCAGATTTGTTAGAGAATAATACTAGTCAAAAATATGCAGATGAATTAAAAATGTACAACGTACCAACAAACACTAATGTACAGGTACAAAAAAAATCATAGCACTTCTTCCAGTATCAGTAGATTTCTTATATGAGTATATAATAAAATATAATATAAATATATAAAATATATTAATATATAAATAAAAATCAATCCTTCACAAAGAGAATTCTAGGAGTGACAGTTAATTAAAATGCTTCTTTCTACACAGTATTCTAGGCTTAAGGAATGGGAGTTTTATTAGATAGAAGTGGTTTTAGCAGATGAATTTAAGTGAGACATATTAAACTAGTCTAGAATAAGAAGACCAAATATACTTGGATCCAAGTACAATGCCTGTGGTACTCATTATTGCAGTACAGCATGTCTAAATTATCTTCTATGTCTTGGCTATAATTTTCAACACATTTTTGGGCATCCCACAATAAAATCATGCTTTTGTCTTGTCTCCTTATTTAAAGGTTAAAACTGAAGGGTTTTAATTTTTGCATAAAAGTTGGTACATATTTAATAAAACCTTAATCTAGCCTTTATGAAAAGAAAAAATTAAGTGTTATGGAGTTGATGACATATTTATAACCTGGAGAACTGTAAACTCCTTGTAGGTAAAAGACCTGTGAATAAATCTTTGTTCCTCCCACAAGACTTAGCAAGCAATAAACTTTGAAATAACTTAGTGAATGAATGTGTAAAGTTCTTTATGTCCTGCCCAGCTCACGTTTTTGGAAACTGGGAAGAAGTCAGAGGGTAGTGTCTTTATTGTGGGCTGATACTACTATCTTTGCCTGATTCACTCCCACTACCAAGAAAATAAAAGTCTAAACTAAGCAGGAAATTCTTTATAGACAAAGGTAACTTGCACATAGTAGCCCTCTAAGTATTATAAATATAGATTAATACATAATAAATATATAGAATGTACAGTAAATGTTTCAGAGTGTGTGTGTTTTGTGGGGGGGGGGGACGTGTGATAAAAGCCCTTGGATATAGAGGTTTTCAATATATTTCAATTAATGAATGACTGAAATATTTATTAAACACCTACTAAATAATGCAAAGCATTCCAGAAGACCTCTGTATCCACTTCTATACTGATAAAAGTCATACCAATGATACCCTAAGTAGACCATTTTTAACAGCTTGAAATTTTAACTTTCCTATGTTTTGCTTCTTTATTGCACTGTTATATAAGTAATAATTACAACAACTCAAATAAATCAGAAAGAAGAAAGTCAGGTGTCATGCCTTCCTTGCTCCCAACAACCCCCACTAACAATTTGTCACTAACAATTTGTCATTGTTAGTGACAAATACTAATAATCTGGTACACATTCTTCCCTACCTTTACCTATATTCATAAAACATCTTCAAATTTGAAATAACCACATATGCAGATTTTCAAAAACTAAAACATGATTAAAATAAGTTCATCAGAAACCTAATAGCATTTCTCACTTAACAAGATAACACAGATAACCATCTATGTCAATTCCAAGAGCTCTAATTCATTTTTTTAATGTCTACATAATGCTGCATACTTTGAATTCACCACAGTCTGTCGAACTATTCTGTTATCAATGAACATTCATGTTTTTTGTCTTGTTTTGTTTTTCCATTATTTTCCTCTCACAAACATGGATGAAGACAGTATACCTTGGAGACACAATTTCATGTACTGCTACTTTTGTCTTGAAATATCCCTTTATTGAGAAAATTCAAGTTTTTTTTTCCAGCTTTTTAAATTTCAAATAGTAATGCTTACATTGTTGAAAACACATTTTTACATACTGGAACTTTTATTTCTATAAGATATATTACTAAAAGTTAAAATGTTGAATATAGGGTATGATCATATTTTTTTATTTTTAATTTTACTTGGTTATACAAATTACTCTCCAAAAAAGTTACAATCTGCATCCCTTTGTAGAAATGTGCTTATTTTCCCCACATCTTTAGCAACACTGGATGCTATTGACATTTTTCCTTTTTGCCAATTTTATGAACAAAAAAAACCCAGATATTCATATTGTGACCCAAGAAAATGGACAGACGAGACTGCTAGAATGGTTTCAAATAAACATTAATAACATTAAAGGAAAGCTTGCAATATTCACTTTTTAAAATACTAAGCTCCACAAAGACATGGGTCTTTGTTTTGTTAAATAATGTATCTCACTAATCTAGAACAGAGACTGGCAAACAACAAGAACTCAGTAAATATCTATGTATACATTTAATCAATATGTAAATCTGTTGAATAAGAGTGTGTATGTATATATATTAACCTCTAAAACTGTAAAAAATAATATCCCAAATAAGAAGGAAGGTTTTTTGTTCTTCATTATCATTTGGTGTTTCTAAACTTTATCATATCTTAATGTTATTTCATTTCATTGTGAGAGGCAAATAATATTATTTATGTTTTACAGATAAGAAAATCAAGACACAGAAAGTTATCCAAGATAACACAGCCAATAGGTAGAGAGATGGGACGGAAGTCCTTCTGTTTCTGAGAACGGAGATAGACACTTTCCACTATGTCATCCTGCTTATTAGCATATATATTTTATATATATATATATATATATATATATATAATCTAGGGATGGCAGGAAAATGCTGATTCCCTAATTTTTAACTTGAATTGCCCCTGAACTGATAAACATATATCTACAAAACAAGAATAACATTCTATTTTCAACATTAACATTCCATTTTTATAATAGATGAAATATTTGTCATTGTAACTGTAAAAAATAACACTAAGACACATAAGCAGTGAAGTGTATAAATTTTAAAAGACAAAGAAAATAGGAGGCAGAAAGTAATCAGAAGGCCACTTTTTACAAAAAGCCATATATTTTTATAAGAAACTACAGAAGAATGTGATTAACCAAATCAACATGATTTATGAAAAAAATCTTGCAGCAACTCTAGAATAACTATCGCAATCACAGAACTGAAAAAATCTCTTAATCATGTCAAATTTCAACCAATCATATAGAAATTATCAAAGACATATGTTTAATAATAAAAGCATTTCAAGCCATAAAATAATTTAATAGTAACTTGGAATAATATATAAACTTTTTTAACCAAGTTTGTGTGTGTATAAATTAAATCTCAGTTCTTTGAAGGGACATTTGCAATAAAAAAATCACAAACTGTTAAGTGGCATAATTTAGTAATTTCTCATGAGTAAAATTTGATTATCACTGATTGGACTATTTTCTGTAACTTTTAAAATGCTCTTACTCACTCAGTAGAATATTTACATGCTTTCTCCTTTCATTTTTAAAATGTTATTTCTCATAATGACTGCCAGGCATTATTAGTGACCAGCTATCACAAGTTCACCTATGTGTTGTTTATAATTAGCAGAAGTGGTAAGAAATTTCCACAGAAAAAAATGTTGGATTTTTTTAACATTCAAACCCAGAACAGTCTGTTTTCATTGTAATGCTATATCAGAATACAAATGCCTCAGCTAAAAATTTGATAAAGGCAAGCAGAGACACAAATAACAAACTACTAAAGAAAATACCATACCAATGGTTATCATGCTTGGGGGCTGGCAGAAACGGATTATTGCTAGAATGCAATATTGTCATGAAACCACTTGAATAATACTATTAAATGAAAATCCCTCCTACCCAACTGCTACATAGCTTGCTAGGGCAATTCAAAACCTTATTACTCTTTGGTTAGGGTTAAAATTCTTTTCTTGTCAATCTTCTATGTGAGAGAATATTCTACACGACAAAAAAGCTTGAATTAAGGGTTAATGTTCAGGAAATACATTTTAAATAACTGAATAATAACCCCTCTACTGAAAATTCAGCATCAAAAATTATAATCAATTTCCTATAGACAAAACCCCATGAAAATCAGTATTGAAATAAAATAATAACTAATAAAAGCAGGAAAATGTTTTTAATTTGCCATTTGAAGAGAGATAAAAATATTAATTATAAGCTCTATTCTAAATAATATTTTAGTTTTTTCTTCATATATATTTTAATTTACTTATAACTATAAAATATAATTTATACAACAGTCTATAAATAGGAATTACTCATGAAAATGTTTTGCAAACAAAAATTAAAAGTGATAATACAAAACAATCTGTGCTTCTCTGAGATACAGACAGTTGTAGTCTCAAGGAATGGAATATATATGTGTGCATATAAATATATATACTAAAATTTTTATAACTTTTTAATGTAATGTTATGATGTATATATAGAAACAGATGAAAAGCAATTCACCTTTCTTTTGATAAGAAACTCATAACATGATTTAATCACCAAAAGAAATGCTTATCTGGTAACATAAAAATAAATTATTTCTTATAAATTCAAGTTAATATTTTATTGCAATGACATTCATTCAATATTCATGAAGTTATGTCAACTCCATAAACCACTGATATGACTAAAACTGTAACATTTACTCCCAGGAGATGTTTCAAGGAATTTTAAGAGTGTTTTTCCACAAGTATAATACATTGTTTCTTTGTGCTTTTAAAAGATCCTCACCACAAAAAAAGAGACATTTATCTATAGACTATAAGAATTCAAATGGAACCAAGTTTGTCATTTCTAAAATCTTGTCACATTAAACTTTATTCTTCTGGACCTTAGTTTTCTTTTTGACCGAAAGAAGCTGCTTGAGGTCCTGTAGCCTCACAGGAGAAGAGAATGTTTCAGTCTTACTTATGGTCCTGCTGCCTGGCCATGCCTCCTCCAACCTCCTGACCCGCACTGCCCAGCCAGCAAACCATGTGTAGAAGGCAGGGGCGAAGGGTGGTGGGCAAGGACAGCAGGAAACAAAGCCCCCAAGACATTCTGAGGAAGATGAAATTATACAATTCTTAGTATTTTACTAAAGAATGAATTTACAATCACACCATCATATATGTATGACAGTTTTAGAAGATTGTAATTATATTAAACTCTTCTTGGTTCACAATAAAATGCCTAAATAAGTGAGTAACCCAAATTTTCCATACTGTAACTTAAAACCAGATATTTAACACAGTTAGTGGAAACCCAATACCTGATCCTATAAGAAAGAGTTTCAGTTTCTTCAAAATAAAACTCTGAGAAACTTTTCTGAAAATACAAACTTCTCATGTTGCACACCTAAACTGTCATGGTCATAAAAGGAGACTAAATTCTTTAGCTAATCTTATTCAGGAAATATTTCATGTGCTTTTAGAAAATACCACATTGTGGCTGAACACCATTATTCCATTATGCCTGAAAATAACCAGTGACTTACAGCAGTAAACAATTCAAATTGCATTCCTTGTATTAGAAAGCTAAAGTGCTCACAGAAATAGAACTGATATTGAAATCTCTGAGAAACCAATATGCTTTATGAATACTAATTCAAATAACTTATTGGATACACATTTATAGTGGCTTAATAGAGTATCTTTCAAACAAAATTTGATTAATTTGCCAGCAATAAAGCTTCTATATTCTGTATAATTTACCAAATATTTTATAACCAATCATCCATTCTCAATTAGAATAGTTATACACAACGATTGGCACTGATTGTACTATTTTCTAGAACTCCAAAATGTTCTTATTCATAAGAACAAAACTTGCAAACCACACAAAACTATTCACTGTCAGCAACAGCATATAAGTTTGAGAAAAAATTGGCAAACATTTTTAAAGTAATATTTTATTATTTTATATATTGTTTTTAAAGATGGGATCTCACTCTGTCCCCCAGACTGGAGTGCAATGGCACAATCACAGCTCACTTCAAGTAGCAAAATTTTATAAATAAGTTTCCATAATAATTTGTATTTTTTATATATCAGAATTCTTATCTACAATGCACCAAATCCTATCCTAAGGACTTTACATAGATTATCTCATTTTTAATTTATAACACTGCCATTCAATTACAATGTAAAGAAATTCAACCTTATTTCATCACATTTAAAAAAATTATCATTAAAATATTTACTTGTGAACATAAATATCTGAGAGATAATCTTGTAATAGCAAGGTTTTAAAATGGGATGCAGAGTTTAAAGTTCAAATCTGTTTTCTATTTGTCCCCAAACTTCCCCACATATTCATTTTCTTTATCAAAATTATTTCAGTATAAAATATTGAGTTCAGGCCATAAAAATTTTTGGACTACCAACACTGTGATAAGCATTGAGAATACGATAAGTCCATTCCCTTCATTTGAATGTTTAGTGAGAGGATAAGGAAAAATAGCATGAAAGAACTTCCAGGACAAATACATAGAGAGGCTTGGGTTTGGGATAGGGTGCTCTTCAGCAATTGGGACACAGTCACCTGAAGGCACTGACGGCACTGAGGCACTGCATTCCTCTACCCAGCGAGACCATTTTGGATCCATGTATTAATACAGGAAAAGGATAGTGAGAGGCAAAACTGGAGCACCGGGGAACAGGAGAGGAAATGAAGAGAAAGATTCAAGAGATATTTAAGAGGTAAAATTGTCAGGGATAAAGGTTTACTGAAAGAGGGATAAGAGGAAAATCTGAGTCTGATGCCCATGTTTGTTTCCTAGGTGACTCAGGGAATGATGGTGTCATGAACTGCAAAGGAAAATAGAGGAGACAAATTCTTGGTGTGATGAAGGAGAAGATCACATACAGAAAGAGAAGTGTTTTGTGCTGGCTAAAGTTTTAATTGTTAATGTTTCATCCAAGTTTGCATGGATAGTGAGTATTTTCACGTACAAATCTAAAGTTAAGAGATGAAGACACAGATTTTAGCATTGTCAGTTCATAGTGGTACTTAAAAACTGGAAAATTGGTGAGCTTGTTGAGAAAGCATGCAGAAAATGAAGGGAAAAAAAAGAGCAAGAAAGAAATTTGAAGAAATATTATTGTTTGAGGAGAAGATGGTGGTAAACTTTATCCCAAGTTGCAGGTGAAGACTGGACCACCAGATTTGGTAAGAGGAGATTAGGAGAGTTACCAATAATTTTAGTAAAAGGAATTTTAGTGGTGACAAAGAGGTTAGCACATAGAGGTTAGCACAGTAGGATGAGGAATGAATAAGAAATTAGGTAGAAGATACAGCCAATAAATTTTATCAAGATGTCTAGCTGTAGAGAGGAGAGAAACAGGGTTTTGACAAGTAAAGAAGATTGTGTTTGTTGCTTCCTTTTTGTGTGTGTGTGGGGTTTTTTTTGAGGACAGGAGAATATTAACCATTTTATAGGCAGAGAAAAAGAGCTAATAAAATGTTGTAAGTTAAAAAATAGGAGAAATGGAAATAACTGATGAAAAAGGTCTCAGCATAAAAGGAAATAGAGAGGGTAAAGAAAAAAAAAATAGAAAGACCAGTCATAAACAGGAAGGAGTTTCACAGGCTTATTCAGAGATTGAAAGTAGGAATGTGAGCATCTATATAAGGTTTTAGTTCAAGGAATGCTATAATTGGTGTTCTTAAAATCTTTCAGTAAACAAAAAAGTTGTTTATGAAAAACATGAGAATAACTTTGCTGTAATAAAAATATTAAGAATATTTACTCCTTTAGCTTAAGAATATCTAGAATATAGCTTTCGGTAGGCATTATTTCAGTAACAGGTACAGTACTGTTGTTAACTGACCATATTTGGAAACTGAGTAAACTGATTTATAAACCAGAAGAATCATAATTTATAATTTTGAATTAATCATGATAATTATTAATATGACACATCTGACAAAAGAATCCTAAAATATCTTAGGAATGGCACAAAATTATACTTATTCTCAAAACCCCCCAAAATAAGACTCAATGAAGAATGATAATATAATTTTTAATACTAATAAATACAAGAAAATGAAAAGCACCTCAATTTTTTATGCCCTTATAGCATCAGAATTTCATTAAATTACATAAAGTTGTGTTTGTGTGTATGTGTGTATATATATATATATATATTAGAAACTTGACACTACTTCGTATATCAATATATAAAAACATAGTCTTAGAAACTAAACATTGCTTTACCAACATTTTTATAAGTTTATTTATATGTAGAAAAATTAATCCTATGTTTACTAAACACCTACCCTCTAGTAAATGGTGGTTTGCTTCTCTAAGCCCAGCCATGTGACTTCGAGGTAGCTAATGTCCCCATTTTACAGAGGCAGTGACTGAAACTCAGAGGAGATGGGTTACTGGTCAAGATCATGTAGCTAAAGAGTGTCAGAGCTAGGTTTCAAAGCTTCATCTATCTGACTTCAAAGCCCATGCTTTCTACACCACGTTATGTTTCCTCTCCTATTTTTCCTGTCTGACCTTACAGGTTCAGTATAAACCAATTCTTTGATATTTAATCCATAGACTATAAACCTCTGCTCCCGCATGATTTAACGCATCAGGTTGACCACTGGTAATTTAGAGTGCTCCAGAGATCCTACTATGAAGTGATGGCATTTTCTGCTCTCTTCTTATTATGTACAAAACTCTCAAGTCCACTCCCAGCCAACGAACTGGTAATTTGGGCTAAATCATCAGTTTCTTAACCTTAGTGTCCCTAGCCTTTATAACATCTGCACGTGGTGAAATGCTAATCCCTCAAGACCCCATCACATCTCCAGTCTGATCTACAGCTCTTCATGAAGCGCATCTCTCGCCAGATAGAGCTAATGATCCCTGGGCTGGTACCCATAGGACATTTTAAAGCACTTATCACTCAGAATCATAATAATTACTTTAATCTCTCCCATGTTGGAATAAGAGCCTTTCAAAGACAAGATAATATTTTACTCAATGTTGAATCAATAGTTCCTAAAGCAGTATGTGCACAGTGGATAATAAATAACTCTGCTGTGTACTGAAAACAACGTGAGCTTTGGAGGTGGTGGGGGGGGGGTTGGTCTATAGTCCCAGTTCTGCCTTACTTTACCCCCATGAGCTTGGGCAAGTTAATGTCTGTGAGATCCATGTCCTCAACTGCATGGACATAATATTACTTACTTTAAACAATTGCCATGAGGATTTAAAGGGAACTGACACAAGGAATTAGATCTGCTACATACTAAATCACTTAATAGATGTTAGTTTCTTGTCCATTCACCTCTAACTTCTTGAATGTCTGAATACAGTGTTAAGTAAGCTTCAACAAAAGTAATTATATTTATTGATGGAAAAAATATTAACCACATGACTAATAGAATAAGCAACTCTAATAGGTGCAATGTGAGTCAGAGAGTTGAATTTCTGTATTCAAAGAGTTGACAATCATGTAAGAAAAATAAAATTTATTTAAATGATGATATTTTTTAAGATAGAAAATTAAGTGCTATAATCAAGTGATAGATACTGCTATGGAGAATGCAAGGAAGAATGTAATTGGCTTTGGTTGGGGAAATATCAGAGTGGTCACCAATAATCTGTAATCTGTAATAAGTTTTGAAGAATTGAATATATCTTGGAGCCATGGATACAGAGTAAAGAAATAAAAGGTACAGTAGAAGCAAAAGCACAGAGGCAGGAGAGCAAAGGATTTCTCTGGGAATGAAAACTGGTTTGATTTGACTTACTAAATTATAAAAAGCATAAGAAAGTATAAGGGATAAAGACCTCAAATTGAAGGAAAAATAAATCTACTGAAAACATAAATGCTCAGTTTCTTATCTGGCTCATAATCCTCATGCTTCCTAATTTGAGTCGTCCTATCTTACTCTTTAGGATTTTGAAACAAAGTTATACAGAAGAGGAAACAGGAATTAGCGTAATTCAGTGTTATATGTTGTACATGGAAGCAAATTCTTTTTTATTTATTTATTTATTTTTTTTTGAGACAGAGTCTCACTTTGTTGCCCAGGCTAGAGTGAGTGCCGTGGCATCAGTCTAGCTCACAGCAACTTCAGACTCCTGGGCTCAAGCAATCCTGCTGCCTCAGCCTCCCAAGTAGCTGGGACTACAGGCATGCACCACAATGCCCGGCTAATTTTTTCTATATATATTAGTTGGCCAATTAATTTCTTTCTATTTATAGTAGAGACGGGGTCTCACTCTTGCTCAGGCTGATTTCGAACTCCTGACCTCAAGCAATCTGCCCACCTCGGCCTCCCAGAGTGCTAGGATTACAGGTGTGAGCCACCACGCCCGGCCCAAATTCTATTTACTGAGGTAGTTGAGAAAGGAGCAAAAGCGCTTTTCCTAAATTGGTGGGTTTTGTTTATTATTAATGTTGACTACATGTGATGATTTATCCCCAGTTTACAAGACTGCGAAAACAGAAAATATGAGTAATGATCAAAGATAGTCTTACTTATTAAAATACACACACACTTCATGGGAGTTCCCAGTATCCTTCTCCACTGACCAGCCCCTCTCCCTCCCCTTCTATACTCAAATTGTTCTACT
>VSMD01020925.1:0-133274 GCA_008750895.1 Mirza zaza
TTGGTATTGGCATCAGTGTTTGTGTTAGTGTTGATGTTAGGTGTATGTTGGCGTTGGTGTGTGTTGGTATTGGTGTCAGTGTTAGTGTTGATGTCAGTGTTGGTGTGTGTTGGTGTGTTTTGGTGTTGGTGTCAGTGTTGGTGTGAGTCTTGGTGTTTGTTAGTGTTGGTGTCAGTGTTGGTGTCTGTTGGTGTTGGGGTCAGTGTTGGTGTTGGTGTCAGTATTGGTGTCTGTTGGTGTTGGTGTCAGTGTCAGTGTTGGTGTTGGTGTCAGTGTTGGTGTCTGTTGGTGTTGTCAGTGTCAGTGTTGGTGTCAGTGTTGGTGTCTATTGGTGTTGGTATCAGTGTTGGTGTGTTGATGTGAGTGTTGGTGTCTGTTGGTATTGGTGTTAGTGTAGGTGTCAGTGTTGGTGTTGGTGGTGTCTATTGGTGTTGGTGTCAGTGTTGGTGTGAGTGTTGATGTGTTAGTGTCTGTTGGTGTTCGTGTCAGTGTTGGTATCTGTTGGTGTTGGTGTTGGTGTCAGTGTCAGTGTTGGTGTCTGTTGGTGTTGATATCAATGTTGGTGTTGGTGTCAGTGTTGGTATTGGTGTCAGTGTCAGTGTTGGTGTCTGTTGGTGTTGGTGTCAGTGTTGGTGTCGGTGTTGGTGTCGGTGTCAGTGTTGGTGTCGATATCAGTGTTGGTGTTGGTGTCAGTGTCAGTGTCAGTGTTGGTGTCTGTTGGTGTTGGTGTCAATGTCGGTGTTGGTGTCTGTTGGTGTTGGTGTCAATGTCGGTGTCAGTGTTGGTGTCAGTTGGTGTTGGTGTCAGTGTCAGTGTTGGTGTCTGTTGGTGTTGGTGTCGGTGTCAGTGTTGGTGTCTGTTGGTGTTGGTGTCAGTGTCTGTTGGTGTTGGTGTCAGTGTCTGTTGGTGTTGGTGTCAGTGTCAGTGTTGGTGTCTGTTGGTGTTGGTGTCAGTGTCAGTGTTGGTGTCTGTTGGTGTTGGTGTCAGTGTCTGTTGGTGTTGGTGTCAGTGTCAGTGTTGGTGTCTGTTGGTGTTGGTGTCAGTGTTGGTGTCTATTGGTGTTGGTGTTGCTGTTCATTGATGCTGACATTTGTTGGAGTTGCTATCAATGTTAGTGTTGGTGTCGGTGTTGGTGTCAGTGTTAATGTTGGTATCGGTATTGTCAGTGTAGTATCTATTGGTGTTGGTATCAGTGTTGGTGTCTGTTGGTGTTAGAGTTGGTGTCAATGTCAGTGTTAGTGTTGGTGTCAGTGTTGGTGTCAATGTTAGTGTTGGTGTCAATGTTAGTGTTGGTGTCAATGTTAGTGTTGGTGTTGCTGTTCATTGATGCTGGCATTTGTTGGTGTTGGTGTCAGTGTTGGTGTCGCTGTTCATTGATGCTGGCATTTGTTGGTGTTGCTGTCAGTGTTAGTGTTGGTGTCTGTTGGTGTCGGTGTTGGCACTGATGTTTGTTGATGTTTGTTGGTGTTGGTGTCAGTGTCAGTAGCCCTGGGAGAACACTAGGAATACTGTGTTTTTCGCGTGGTACTCTAGCGACTGGCAGTGCTCCCACCAGCTGGGCAAGGGGATGTTCTCGGCGTCACTAACGAGTGTCAGACATCCCAACGTGGACTGGGGTTGAGGGCTGTGCATTCCCCAAACCACCTGGTCACACAGGGCTGTGCCTCGGTGAGCCACCAGGAGACAGGCTGTTCTGCTCGGCCAGTTTGTAAAGGGAACCCTGGAGACAGGAGCTGCAGGGACAGCGTGGGGACCACGTACATGGCACACTCGAGGGGCTGCTCCTCCCCCAGCTCGTGTGGGGATCGTGGGAGTTGGCGCCCAGCCTCCTCCCTAATTGGTCTTCTCTCCGGGGAGCGCGTTAAGTGTGCACCAGGGGTTTTTGCCTGCTGGCTTGTTGCTTTCTGAAATTCACAGTCATAAAATATGCAACAGAGATATTGTGTGCCTTCTGCGCAAGCAATTCAAGCTCTAAATTATTAAACCTGAAGATAAAACGTAGAGGCATTTTTCGCAGTTAATCTTGTCTCCCTGCTCTCTTGTCAGAACATAGGAGATGTGATTTGTGTTTTCAGCTAATTTTGCCGTGTATCCGAAGGAAGGAGGAAATTTCAGTTTTGTTCTCTTAAAAACCAACCCGGCAGTCACATAGCAATGACTGGGCTGGTGGGTGGCCCGGCGGTTCACGAACAATCTGTTTAATTTTGGGTCACTGGGAGTAACTAGGATGTAGCAACTGCCTTCTCCTGAATGCCTGAGTAAATCTACAACCCAGTATGCTCAAGAAGTACTTCTGAAATGCTCTTTAGGGTGCTGGAATGGACACACTTGCAGGTTCAGAGGGTGCAAGGTATAAGAGACAATTTGCAATGGATGGAACCGTGTCAGACCGTGCGAGTGAATAAACACATTTGGTCACGGCAGGGCTGATGGGCTCAAGTCCAGTAAAGCAGAAAACTGCTGCTTTTTCTAGGTCTTCAGAAGTTCTTAAAGAAGACGTCACATGTCAAAATGCAGCCTGCACGCAAGCAGTCTTAAGAAGTAGGAAATATAGAAAAGTCCTGTCCCGTGTTCTCGGACTTTGACGCATGTGTGAACGGACCACCTGGAGAGTGTGTTGATAAGGAGCGTGTTCTGGGAGTCTGCACTTGTAGCTCCAGGTGACACTGGTTCATGGACCACACGGTGAGTAGCCAGGGTCTGTGCTTGCAGAAGAAGCCCTTCTAAAGTCACAGGAACTCGGGTGCAAACCCCGTAGGGCCACTTCATCATTGATAGATAGAGCAAAAGAAGCAGAGTGTTGTTATCTCATTCGTTTCCCAGAAGCCCGTGCAATAACTTTGAGTACGGAGATCCTTTTTGTCTGCAGAGAAGATGAAAGAGTGTTCTACACCCCCGGGAGTTCTGCCCTAACATCCTTTCCTTGGAGGATCAGCCTCAGACAGCTTGGCAGAGCCACCCTTTTATGGGTGGTGCGGTTTGTTGTGGGCTACTACCTTTTGTTTATTTTCCTTGGTTTTGTACTGAAACTCTCAAAGTTTCAGTAAGCTCTTTCAGATTTCCAGAAGTTGGCTTGGCAGCTCGAGACTGCATTTTCATTGTTCTTGCGCGAGCTTCTGCTAATTAAAATGCTCCCCAAACACTTGGTTTGCAGTTTATGCCCATGGTAAGCAGGTGCTATGGAAGCCTTTGGAGTATGATATCAAATCGTGTGTGTGTGTTATTTGGGCAGTTCGGTCCTGACTCGATAAGCACGACTTCTACACAGTCCGCGGGATTCTATGGTTTGCAGAAGACAGCAGCCCTGCGTGACCGCAGTGCCGCGTAGCTCCGAGCTGATCGGCTCTGGCTGCACCCACCAGGCTGAGTGAACCAGATCTGGGAGCAGAGCTGGGACCCAGATTTCTGTACCTTTTAGGTTTTCCACGGGAATCAGCTGTGCGTCAAAGGCAGAAAACCATCCTTCCAATCAGTGGAAATCTCAGCTTCGACGAAGGTGGTCTGCGGGGTTGGCTTACACTCAGGAGGTGACGAAATGGGCGTTTTGTGTTTCTGTTGACCGTGTCTAAACGGTGCCTGCCGAGGGCTAGTCAGCTCACGTGTCCGTCTGTCCTCGAGAGCAGCCGAGGACCACATTTCCCAGAGGGGCTTTGCAGTGAGGATTTCTGGCTTCTGGCTGTGATTTAGGCTTCTCCAGTCAGATTCACACGTGCAAGTTTGGGTTTGGACCTGGGCCACACGGGGGGAGAAGCAGGCCAGGGTCCTCTTCCGTCGCTGGTGCAGACTGGAGCTGACAGCTCACGTGGGCAGCCCCGGATCTGGGTGCAGCCTGCAGGGTTCCACAGCCCTCTGGCTGGGGCAGAGGCTGCAGCTTCTTGGTGGTCCCGTTCTGCGAGATGTGGCTTTGGGAGTTTTTCCTACGAGCTGGAAGCTCAGTCTAGCATCTCAGTGATCCTGTGTGTCATTAATACCTTTCCATAAACAGAATAGGGTTTGTCCCCTGCAACTAAGCTCACGCCAAGAGAAAACACAAACAGGAAATTACAGATTTAATAGCAATTCTACCGAGGACAGAGTGGGGAGAACAGACCGCAACAGCACCGACAGCCATCAGCGAAGACTTCCCCTCCTGTCCTCGGCTCTCTGGCACTCGGGAGGATGGGGTCTGTACGTTTTTTTCATTCCAATTCTCATTCCTTCCTTCCTTCAAAACCCTACGTACTGACACAAAGAAGCCAGCTTTCTAAATCCCTTTTGCAAGGTAGACGAACGAGATGCTGTGGTATGTAAACATTGACCTTTGATGCTTATAATTAGGGTCTCCCTCTATTCTCTGTGGCTGATTCAACTGAATCCATATATATATATTTTATACCCGATATTTAGGACTTTATGTTGTCTGTTATCAAATTGGGATTGCCAATCCCAGGATTGCCGCAGTGGATGGGTTGCACTGTTGCTCTTCACGACCCACCTTAGCTGTAAGCCCCCCTGGCTGGACCGGAGGGATCTTGGGTCCAGCACTATCTTTCAACATGACGGACAGCCAACAATTATTATTTTGCTAGGGCGAGTCTCTAAGCTGTGAGTATTGCCTGGAGACGCTTTTCCAGTGATGATTATGCTATGGCAATTGAGTGCTCCTTGTCAACTTAATGGACTGGAAGGAATTTAAGTGCTCCAAAAACTGTGATCAGATGCTCCAATCTTGATTAAAATGGCAATGGCTTTGAAAGGTGGTAAATTTCGAAGAAAGAGCCTTGTAAACCAGCTTCTCAGTTTATGTTTGATTGCCAGACAGAAGTGGGAGGGTTTTGATATTTAAATGGGCCGCTGGATTGAAATTCCTTTTTGGTAGCAGGGTGGAAATTCGAATTGCTACTGCAATTTAACAGGCTCTCCTAGTGATATGTACCAGCACCACTGGCAACAGTGGTTTTCGAGAACGAGAACAGAAGAGCTACAGCTGCACACGGCAATAGCTCACGTTAAATGAAAGAAGCCAGACACAGGTGAGTGCAAACTGTATAATCTGTTTACATAAAGTACCAAAGCAGGCTAAGCTCATCTGTGCTCTTAGCAATTGAAGCCACATCAGTGCTCATGTTGGGTAGAGAGTAGAAACCGGACAGAAACTTCCGGAATGCTGTCAGCTTCCCGCGACTTCATGCAGATGCTGACCACAAGAGGAACTCATTTTGTGAGAATTCGTCAAGCTTCGCCTGTGTACTACCTGTGCCTTCCCGTAGACCTCACATCCTTCCACAAAACGTCTGAGAAATACAAAGGGGAGAGTATAGGCAGCTCTGGAGTCACACTGCCCTTGATCAAACACTGGCTTTTCATGTCACAATCACAGAAACCTTGGGGGGGGGGTAATATAATATCTGATAACCCGGCCGTGTTGAAGTTTCCTCCTAGGCACCATGAGCATCATTAAACATTTACCTAAGAGATGGCAGTAGACACTCCAGAAGCGTTTGCTAAATAAAGTCTTAAACACAGAAAGGATGTCCCAAACCTAATTGCAAGGAAAAGCTGCAAGTACAGGTTGGTGGGAAATGTGGAAGGAAGTGTTTTCTGATATTCTCAAAGGCAGATGATCCTTCTCGAGTCATGCAAAGCGTAGTCTCCCTGCTTTGCTAGGTTTTCTTTGGCGACTTTGTCTCTGCTTATTTGTCTATCTGTAAGAGTCCCTAGGGTGAAAGAAAAGAAGAAATCAAATTAGCAATTGGCATAGTTGCTCTTAGTTAACAACTTGGGCTCCAAAAGAAATCACAGGGCATTTGCAAGGAAGGGTTTCAGGAATTTGCCTGTGAGGTTTATCTACTTCCTTCACCCCTTCTCTTATTTCACAGGCGTGATCGAATGACTGGGGTGATTTATATCAAAGTTGCTACCTCCGCCCCCCGGCGTGAAGCGGGGCTCTTCTGGTACTTAGGAAGGCCACGCAAATGACATTCTGTGCACGCTTACCTAGATAACCATTCCATACAGTTCTCAAGTGATTGCATACTCATCTTCTTTCTTTAAAAAATCCTTAGTTTAGCCATACCAAGGATTGAACTAACGATATATGCAGTAGCTTGGAAGAATCTCCAGAAAGTTATGCTGAGTGAAAAGAAAAAGGCCAGTTCTAACAGGTAGCATACTGTATGATTCCATTCGTATCACATTTTTGAAATGATAAAGGTTTGGGCATGGAGAGCTGGGGGCCGGGGTGGAGGCAGGAGGAGGGAGGAGGGGTGGGTGCTACTATAAAATGGAAACAGGACTGTCCAGGATGTCGACGGTGGTGGTGGATACACAATCTGATGCATGTGGTGATGTGATCTAGAACTAAATATGCATGTGCGCACACACACACACACATATGCAAATGAGTATGAGAAAAACTGGGGAAATCTGATCTGTGAACTGCACCGATGTCCACGTCCTGACTGTGGTATTTGCACTATAATCACACAAGACATTACAATGGAGAGAAGCTGGGTAAAAGGTAAAGGATTCTCTCTCTGCTATTTCTTATATTAAATAACTGCCTGGGAAACTATATCAATATAACTTACAATGAAAATGCTTAATTATCAATATAATAGAAATAGAAACATTGAGTATCGACCATTTTAGAATCATTTTCTGTAAGAAATGGGAAATTTTCCTCTTTGGATTATATGTTTGCTCAGTGAAACATAAAGATAATTAGCACTTTATTATATATTTGTGGAATATTCCTTAACATGGACCTTATTTTTAAATAATTTCAGCATCATGAGTAAATGGATATTATTTTCTACTGGATCTAAAATACTATAGATTATAACATATACTATTATTTTGATAAGGAAATATGCCATTTGAACTATGATACAACATTTCATTTTCATACTTTCCTATACTTAAGGAACGATCTCTTTTAGACTCGGGCTTTTATCGTGTACTACTCTTGTATATACCTAAAAGTGAAGTCAAAGCAGCATATATTGCTTATGTTCTTTACAGCCTCTTCACATCAAGTATAACTTTTCTTAATCACATCAACTCTAAATTGTCACCACCCATTTTTCCAAAATATGGCCCTCTTACCTTCAGGAGGCCAGCATGCTGTGAAAAGGGATTTTCAACTATCGTGTTCAGAATTTCCTTCCAAGCAGTTGCCACCTCTTCTACGCATTGGATTTTGGCACTTTCTTGGTATTAACAGAAGATGTCAATAGACAGTTTTCAGAGTACTACCAGGACCCACATTCCTCCCTCAAGTGTTCCTTGAAATGTATTGTCAACTAAAATGTCAAAGGGTTGCAGTTGTCCAGTTATACCACCAGTAAAAGCAACCGAGTTCACACAGACAACATCGTCATGCCAATTTCATGGATATTAAAAAATGTAAAAAAAAAAAAAAAGAAGAAGAAGAAAACACCAAGCAAACAAAAACCCTCATCTCAGAATTGAAGCAATGCAGAAGTACCAGACGCTCTCTCTAAGAGGCCAGGGCATTCTTAAGGTCCAGGAAGTCACATATAAAGACAGAGGTGTCATAAAGCCATATAAAGACATCTCGAGTTTGCCACGTGCATCGTGAGAAAATAGACTATGCGTTTCAGCAGGGTCGCTGTGCTCTAACTGTGCATGACCTCTCCCTAAATTCACTCGTCGAAACCTGACCCCCCCCGCCGGTGCAATGGTTTAGCAGGTGAGGCTTTGGGAGGTGACCAGGTCCTGAGGGTGGAGCCCTCGTGGGTGGGGTGAGTGCCCTTATAACAGAGGCTCCAGACACTCCCTTGCTGTCTTCACCGTGTGAGAACACAGCAAGAAGACGGCCACCTTGAGCCAAAGCACCAAGAGCAGACCCTCCCCAAGCACCAAATGTGCCCCCTTCAAGAACCGAGGGAAATCAGTTTAGGTCGTTTTATAAGCCACCCAGTTTTGTGGCATTTTGTTACAGCACCCGAACAGACCACCACAAGCGGTCTATAGGCAAACTGCTGCTCTCTTCCTGACATCCTAATTTATGTGCAAAACCTTACTCTCAACGACCTCATAAAATACACCTTTTCGCTGTCTGTCTTCTACAGAAGCCCAGCTATGCCAGGTGAGGAGTCCTGGAATCTGGACGTATGTTATACGTATACACGCTGTAACAGGTGCGTGGGGAAATGTGGATTTCATGTTTGGTTCCTGAACAGCTTCAACAGCTGTGTTCCCCTCGGTTCTCAATCCAGATGTCTGGTTGTGGGAGGAGACATTTCCATCACAGCGTCATTCATTCATACTTCCTGGCAGACAGGTACTGCTCTAAGCGCTCTAAGCACTGTGCAGTCTCGTTTCCTTTCTATTCTTACTGACTACGAATTATTAAGCTTGCAGTTTCACTACTACCCATCCCTTCCCGACTCCGTGCGCGTGGGGTGGACGGCGGAATCGCGGCCAAATTCAGGTCCGGAATGAACGGGAGCAGCGCTGTGAAAGACAGGGCTAACCAGCATTTCCGAGACATTAAATCACGTGTCGGAATGGAAGCTTTCGCCAGGGTGACGCGTTTCCATCGTTTATCACCCATCATCGGGTTTGTCGCACACAATCCATTGACTGAACTAGCGCCGTGGTCTCGGGGGAACCTATCCGGGTAGGAGCGCCCGCATTCCCAGGTGGTTACTCCCCCGACAGCATCCAAAGGCACATTTGGACGGAAAAGAGCACTCGGAGCTTGCACGTGTCGTCACCCTCCCGGAAGCTGCTTAAGACGTCCCGAAATTTACACCATCGGCCTCCGAGACCCCCGTGGACTAGAGGAAATTTCCCCGTGGCGTCCGAGTCCCCGCTGAAAACATGCAGCGAGCGGTAACGGTGGCGGCCACGTTATAGAATCCCTGGGCTGTGCCACGGTTCACCGAGCGTCCCCAGCCCGGTCAATGGGATCCGGCACGTGGCTGGGTGGGGACGGGCGGCCCTCCTCCATGCCGAACCAGCCAGGGGCCGTGACCACATCTGCCGCAGGGCACCCAGCCCTGCAGAGGAACTAGCACAGCTCGGAGAGGACCCCATTATTTAATTTTCTGTTTCAGCCGAAGCTCTCCAGCTGCCTTTGAAATTACCCGTCCTGGGGTCCCCAATAAAACCTTTGATTAGCTCCTGAGGAAAACTGACACCTGGTGGTGGAGAACTTTAAACGTGTCTGCGTTTCCGAGCACAGCCTGACCGCAGCTTTCAATTAGTTTCGAGAGTGCCGCGGAGGGCAAGACCGCTCCCGGCCGAAAGAGACGTTGCTTTGATCAACTCGGGGTTATCACGGTAGCCGCGGAGGCTGGGCGCGCCCCGTCCCTGCGAACCTGCACGTGCGGTGTGCGGATTCCCACCCCGGAAACATCCCCGCATCTCCTAATTACGGCCCCCTTGGCGGCATGGGGCACCTCATTGTTCCCCGGTATGTCTTGAAGTTTCGCTCTGAGGGGGCGATTATCCCAGCGTGCTCCTGAAAGAAGAAAGAGGCTGTCATGATTACATGTCTTTAAAAAGGGTGTGTGCGAAATTTCAGGATGCTGTCCAGCAATAGCAAAAACCGGCAAGATTACAAACTAGGGTGATGTGTGGAGTTTGTCTGAAGATGGTGATCACCGGTCAGGAACACTGAAGATCGTATTTCGTAGTGTATCCTGACTGCATTCCAAAAAAAATGATGTGAAGTGACCGGGTTACCCTGTTTAAACACAGAAAAGAGAAAATAATCAAGGGAGTCCACACAAAAGGAAAACATGGGGAGAAAATAGAACATCCAAGCTAGGATTCGCAGCGGAAACTCGCAGCACGTGGTTGTGCGCTGCTGGCACGGGGGCAGACCAGGTATTTCTTTCTAAACGTCCTCGTGGCCACCAGACAAAAGAACGCGAGAGTGAGTGTGAGATTCGCAGCCACCACAAAGCGAAACCAAACCAGCTCCTGCAGGGATGGGCGGTTCCTCTTCGTGACAAGACTGGAACGAAATGTCTTTTGTGGGTCTTCACAAGGGAAGGGACATCGGAATACGGTAGAGGAGACCTTTGACGGCAGCTCAGCAATTAAAAAGGAGAGTTAATTTCATTCTGCCTTTTCTCTGAGCATTTCCCTGTGCAGGTTGAGAGCTTAGTGCATGGTCGAGAGAAGAGACATGCTCTCCTCTCCGAGGTCCCCTTGTCACAACCTGTTTCGAATAAGGACACCTTCGAGATGTCCAGTCCCCAGAGACGCCCTCTGTGTTAATTTTCTAGGGCTGTCAAAACGAAGTCCCACAGCCTGGGTGGCTTTAAACCACAGGAATTTATGTTCTCACTGTGCTGCAGGCAGGGAGTCTGAGGAGCAGGTGACGGCGGGGGTGGTTTCTTCTGAGGCCGCTGTCCTTGGCTGGCACGTGGCCAGATGGCCACCACCTCCCTGTGTCCTCTCGTGGTCTGTGTGTGTCTCTCCGCATCCTAATCTCCTCTTCTCCTAAGGTCGCCAGTCGTACTGGATTAGGACCTGTTACAAAGGTAAACTGAGGCATGGTAAAACATGTTTAAAGAGTTTGAGGAAGTAGGAATTCATGCATATGGGACAGCTTCAGACCGGAAGTGGTTCGGGAGCTCCGCTGAGGGGTGGCTTGGGCTGGGGACGCTTATAGGGTGGAGTTGGAAGGGCAGCAAAGGAAACGTTTCGTTGGTTGCCGTTACACAGCTGCCTCATTTGCTCTGTTCCATTGGAAAACCCTTAGTTGTGGAATTATAAGTCCGTTGGCTGCTTTGGATTGATTGAGCTTCAGTTCCATTTGTCTTTAATATACAAACGTATGGGAAGTAGCTCCAGTTACGTTTCACGTATGTTTGCAAATCGAGCAAGGTCAAGGTCACTGGGGAAGCCCAACTGCTTTTAGTCTGCTTGGGGATGCTTCAGGCCTGGTCTCCAGTTTAATTCACTTGAACAAAACCTACCCTAGTGACTTCATTTTCCCCTAATTACTACTTTAAGAGCCTCGTCTCCAAATCATCACATTCTGAGGTGCTGGGCGTTAGGATGTCGACATATCAATGTAGGGGGCGGGACACGGTTCAGCCCATGGCACCTTCGCTGGCCACCCTGTTTGAAATGGGACTGTGGTGGTTCCCCCCTGGAAAGGCAGCGCTGACCTTTTTCTCCAGGAACCAGAGTCCTGACGCCCAGGTTCATCTCCTGGACATGAACATCCCGTCTTGACCCTCGTAACAGCTGTGCATCACTCTGCCCCCCCCCCAAGATGTTTACACCACCTGTCTCCAACTCTGGGTGCTTGTAGGGTCCCCTGAGACACTTAAAAAAAATTATTGCCAAGATCCTCCAGATCGATATAAAATCAGAATTTCTAGGGCTGGGGCTCAGACATCAGTTTGTAAAAGTCTCAGGGGATTCTAATATGCTGAGTGGGCTGAGAACCCCGCAGTTAAAAGCAGGAGTTTTCTGCGGCATCTCACCTGAGTGCTTTGAAAATCAAGGTACCCGGGCACGTCCTAGAGCAAGTGGAACCAGCATGTCTGGCGTTAACCCAGGCTCAGCTACAGTTGCAGCTTCCCAGGTGATTCTGCCGTGCCGTTCAGGTTGAGAACAACTGTTTGTTTGTTAATGAATAGCACGGGGGTACAAACGTTTTGATTACACGGATCGCTTCTGTACTGCTTGAGTCCAAGTTATTAGTGTGGCCCTCACCCAGACAGTGTACATTATACCTGTTAGGTGTGATTTCACCCATCCCCTCCTCCTCCTCCCCCACCTGCATGGTTTCCACTGAGTTTTACTCCCGTCTGTGCACACGAGTGCTGATCGTTTAGCTCCAATCTAGTAGGGAGCACACGTGGTGTTTGTTTTTCCATTCTTGAGATACTTCTCTTAGGAGCATGTTCTCCAGTTCCATCCAGATTGTTGTGAAAGGTATTATTAATTCATGTTTTTCGTGGCTGAGTAGAACTCCGTGGTGTACAGGCACCACATTTTATTAGTCCGCTCATGCATTGATGGGCAGTTGGGTTGATTCCACATCTGTGTTGTTGTGAGTTGTGCTGCCATAAATGGAAAGGCACACCCGAACCACACTGAGATATCACCTAACCCCAGTGAGAATGGCTTTTTATCATGAAGTCGCCAAACAACAGATATTGTTGTGGATGCAGAGAGAAAAGAACGCTTATTCACTGTTGGAGGGACTGCCAGCTAGTGCAACCTCTAGGGAAAGTAGCATGGAGATTCCTCAAAGAACTAAAAGTAGACCTGCCATTCAGCCCAGCAATCCCACTATTAGATATTTACCCAAAAGTCAAAAAAAAAAAAAAAGTCATTTTATCAAGAACACCTGTGTTCAATGGTACAGTCTCCCTACTTCTTCCACAAATTTGACTAAGTTGACTCCCCCATACAGCTTTTGGTTTCCTTGTAGCTCAAAGACAACGATGTCTTTACGTTTGTATCGTGGGAGGAATCTTTTGATACACCTGGGATGCGCCCAACGCGTGCCCCAGACAAATTAACTCAGAATCCGTGGCGGGTGGGACCCCGGTATCAGCATTACCTGAGAATACAGGTGGCCTCCCACATCCTAAGCCCCCGTTCTAAAGCGACACCAGTTTTGTCTGCAGTGTAGACACACAACCACAGATGCCTAGCCTGAACTATAATGTCTCATGATTGGGCTGTTTATAAATCGCTCTGTGTTTACTAACTGCTGCGCTGAATAATTTATTGAATTACAATGAGGCCGAGTGTAACGTTGTCGATGTTGATGTGTCGTCTCCCGTGCATAAAGAGGTGTTGCCACCGTGGCACCTGTCGCGGCGGAAACGGCGGGGGGGGGGCGGCGGGGGGGGTGGTGGTGAAGGAGGCTGTCCGGCGGCCTGGGCGCCCTGAGCAGAGGGTGCGACTGAGATCGATGCCGCTTGGAAAATTCCCCAGGTCTGCCGTGCCAAGGGCCTGGTGGATCCAAGGGCTCCAGGAGGTCAGGCCCCTGAGAAACGAGGCCCGGGTGGGGGCTGTGCTGATGTCCAGGTGCTGGGGGGAGCGTCATACCACCCTCCCCGCTTCCAGGAGGGCAGTTCTCCAAGCAGCGACCTTAAGCCCCACCCGAGCTCGGTTTTCAGACCTTCCACGCCACGTCTCTGCCACCCCACCGGCCTCCCTTCTCCTTCTCTGGGGCTTCCTGGAATGTGGCTGGGTCAGCAGTGGGTTCTTTGCATCGAGCAAGGCAAACTGGGCCAGGCAGTCCGGGGACAAAAACGGGTGTCCTCCTCGCTGGACACTTTAGTGCTGTGGCTATTGAAACACTCACCAGCAGCCGCTGGAAGGTGCCTGGCCCAGCCCCTGGGTGAGGCCGTGTCTGTCTCTAAACGAGTCTGAGCATCCATGTGGTGGCCCTCCTGTTCCAACCCGCTCTGCCTTCTCATTCTCCACCCCGCAGACCTCCCCCAATTTTCCCCCCAAATTCAACTGTGAATCTCCTCCTACTCCCAGCCCCAGGCATCTGCCATTGTGTCCCCCAAATTCCCATGTTAAAGCCCCAACCCTTTATGTGACTGCATTTGCAGGTGGGGCTTTTGCCAGGTGAGTAAGATTAAATGAGGTCTCACGTGTAGGCCCTAAGCTAATAGGACGAGCGTCCTCTCAAGACGAGGTGTAGAGAGAGCTCGCTGATGGCAAAGTTTCCCTGCTGCCCACACCCAGCCGAGGATGGGGGATGGGGGGTGGGGGGCTCCAGACCGTTTCTTGTCAGCAACCGGAATTGCATCTCACGTGCAGACTGACCGAGGAGTGCTGGCTGCAGGAGTCAGGTCTTGCAGACAGACAAAACCAGTGAGATGCAGATGCAAAAACGGATATTTATCATGGGAATCGGCTTCCACGAGCACAGAGGCTGAGAAGTTGCACCATTGCCGTACGCAGGCGGGAGCCCAGAGGTGTATATCATTCGGTCCGAGTCCAAAGACCCCAGACCCGGGAGCCCCGACGTCCCAGGGTAGGAGCAGGTGGATGTCCCAGCTCAAGGAGAGGGAGGGAGCTCACCCTTGCTCCGCCTCTTTTGTCCTATCTGGGCCCTGGATGGGCCGGAGGTCACCCGCTCACATGGAACAGGGCAGTTCGTCCTTACTCAGTCTACTGATTTAAACCCTAGTCTCTTAGAGAACCACCCACCCAGGCACACCCAGAAAGGACATTCTCCCAGCTACCTGGGCGTCCCGTAGCCCAGTCAAGCTGACACGTGAAATGGCACAGTCACGTTGGCCCTCACGGTAACCGTCACGGCAACGAGAACGGCAGTGTCGTGGGGGGTCCGGGCTGTGTAGCACGTGCCTCTCTCACGGCGAGTGTGACCCCAGCACGGAGACATGGGGACGTAGGCTGAGACGTAGGCTGTCTCTCCTTGTCACCACGGCCCTGCGCCGGGTTTAGCAGACACGCACGGCTGTGTGTAGACTTCTGTGTCTTTCCCATTCTTCTGGTCAGTGCCGCCTCCTCGTCGTCATCACAACAAGAATAATTAATAATAATAATACAAGTCATCTTTTTAAAAGTCAGAGGGTCAGTGCTACTTTGTTTTGGGAAGTCTTTTCTTTCTTTTCTTTTTTTCGAGACAGAGTCTCACTCTGTTGCCCGGGCTAGAGTGCCGTGGTGTCAGCCTCGCTCACAGCAACCTCAGACTCCTGGGCTCAAGCGATCCTCCTGCCTCAGCCTCCCAGGTAGCTGGGACTACAGACACGCGCCACCATGCCCAGCTAGTTTTTTCTATATATTTTTAGTTCGCCAATTAATTTCTGTTTGTAGTAGAGACAGGGTCTTGCTCTTGCTCAGGCTGGTCTCGAACTCCTGATCTCGAGCAATCCTCCCGCCTCGGCCTCCCAGAATGCTAGGATGACAGACGTGAGCCACCGTGCCCGGCCAGGAAGTCTTTTTCAGCAATTTTTATTGCTCTATCATAGCTGCACATATGTTGGGGTACACGTGCTATTTTGACACATGTTTCTAGTGTGTGGTGATCCAATTGGAGTCACTGGAATATCCATCACCTCTAATATTTTTAATTTCCTAGTGTCGGGAAGATTGCAATTGTTCTCTTATTGCTGTTTTGAAATATGCAATAAATTATTGTTAACTTACAGTTTTCCTACTGCTAGAACTTATACCTTTTTTGCAACTGTACTTTGCAGCTCTCGCCCAACCCCTGTTCATCTCCCCTCCTGCTTCCCTTCCCCACCGCTGGTAACCAGCATTCCACTCTCCATCTCCGTGAACCCCACTTTTTTAGCTCCCCCATGTGAGTGTGAGAGCATGTGATGTTTGTCTTACTCTGCCTGCTTGATGTCCCTTAACACGATGACCTCCAGTTCCATCCACGTTGCTGCAAAGGATGGAATTTTATTCTGTTTGTGACTGCGTAAGATACCACGTTTTCTCCATCCATTCCTCCGTTGACGGACACTTGGGTTGATTCCATATCCCGGCTCTTATGAACAGAAGTGTTTCTGAAGAAAAGGGAACTCTCATGTAATCTGGAGAGGAGGAAATACATCTCAAACACTGAGACTGGGACCCGTCGGAGACCCCTCTTGGACAAGACTGACGGCACAAGTTGTGCCTTGCACGAGAGGCTCGGAAATCCAGCTGCCACCTCCCATCAGCCTTGCACTGGCGTGACCTGCGGGCACAGAGGAGGAGGAGCAATTTATTAATTCACACAAAGGCACCCAAAACCCCAGCCCCGTCCCGAAACCATGGATTTGTGAAACATAGGAGGATTCTCCGGAAACCCTTCAACTGTGGCAGCTCCAAGAACAGCAAGGGACAAAATGCGGAGTCGCTACGTGTGTTTGCAAACATTGCAAACCAGAGGGGACCCTGCACCAAATCTGGAATGAAGAGACATAACTGTTGGGCCTGCTTTTTTTTTTAAAAAAAAAAAAAAAATCTGAATGTGTTGACAATGTTTATAAATCAGGACTTTCAATTTTCTAAAAATGGATTTGTGACTTTCTCGTGGGGGAAAAAAATTAAATCAGAAAATCTGTTGACACTGGCCTTATGCTCTTTTCCTGCACAGCAGGTGAGATCTGGGTGGGGAGCAGCTTGTGTCTAGGGGGGTCCAGGCAAGTTGGCCGAGCCCCACTCCCGCTGCTGCCACCCCCCACCGGCTGTGCCCCTGAGCGCGTGACCCGCCTGGCCGCTGCATTGTGTGAACTGGGGGGGTCCTTCCCCTATTACTTACATCCTTATGTGCGTCACAGGTGCAGAGAGCTTACAAGCATGTCCAGGTTGCTCCGTCAACACCTGGATTTAATCCCTCCCTTTAAGAGAAGCTTCTCCCCTCCTTTTCCCCATCAGGTAGCGTCTAGAGGACAGTTTGCACTGTCAGCTGTTCTCTTTGTCGCTGGAAAACCCAATGGTCACGTCTCCTGTCACTTGCAGCGTGCGGCAGTCGTGGCAGGTAGAGCCCCAGCTACTCAGATGTGCCCCAAGCAGCCTCTCACCTCGAGGTGGGACGTTCGAAAAAATAACACGGGGGCGGCGGCCCCTCCTGGTCTGACCCGGTCGCCCGGGAGCGTTTCAGACAGGGTGGCAGATTCCTCGACTGTGTTCCCAAACATTCTTGCAGAGATTTAAGGCAGCGGGAGGCAAGTGCCACCAGCTTCCTGCTTAATTCGCCTGACAAGTGAGATCAGATACCACACTGCTAACACAGCGGGACTGATAGATGAATTAGTTTTTAAAAAAGCAACACGAGGAACAGATAAGTCTTATCAAGTGAGATTTTTAAGAGACGGATCACAGGTGAGGGAGGTGGGTGAGGAGCTCTCTGTGTGTCACCTTCTGTCCAGGAAGACGAACGTCGTTTTCCCGGCATTGTTGTTGCTTTCTGCATTCCAGCAGGTCTGCACGCAGAAGCCACAGACATAGCCACACACACGCACAGAGGCATGTGCCTTCCGTGCTGCTAGCGTGACACTCAGCTTCGTGAAACAAGAGCCTGCGTGTAATAGCCTTTACATGCAGGTTGGGGTTTGTGTGTGTCAAAAAACAAGGAGGCATAGGTAGGGACCCCACGGCTGGTATGATGGCTAGACGATGCAATTGGGGTCTCTGCCTCCACCTTCCTGCGTGGTGCCACCTCACCTTCACAAGGTGGCAGCTGCACTTCGGGCATCACATCAGTATTCCAACCGGGAAAGAAGAGGAAGGGAGGGCAAAAAGCCTCTGCCCTTTGAAACAACACCTCTTTATCAGGCAAAAGACTTCTTTTCTGAAAGTCTCATAAAAGAGACTTCTCCTTACAGCTTATTGGCCAGAAGTACACACGTGACCTGGAGCCCCAGAGCCTTTTGTGTGTTTTTTTGGTGGGAATATTGACAACTTGAGTGAACTGGTTTCTGTTGGTGAGGAGGATGAAGACAGTGGATTTTGAGCAAACGGTTTGCAACATGGGCCACAGTCATGGAATCCCTCAGTCACCGAATACTCTTCTACTCAGGGCCCAGAACACATGGGGGTCTATAAGGTTGGGCATTAAAAACATAAGTAACAGTTGGAAGGAGAGGAAGGAAAGAAGGGAGGAAGGAAGGACGGAAGGGAGGAATAAAAGAAGAGTTTCTGTCCTAGAAGCATTCACCTCCAATAAAGGGAGCAAATATGCAAATAGATATTTAAATTAAATGAACATAGAAGACACTATTATAGGGCACGGTATAAGCTCCAACAAGAATGGGAAAATGGCAGAGGGGTCAAGGAATATGTCAGACAGACAGACATGCGTGTAAGATACGGTTATATACAATGTGAGCCTATACACGTGTGCATTTGTGTATGTGTAAACACACGCGTTCCGTATGTGCAGATTATCAGCTGAAGTTTAATTGCACAACAGGGATGACAGCTCGTTAGCTTTGAGCCACCATGCAGAAAACTAGGAGTGTCACTCAGTATTTCAGTTATAAACAACAGCAAACCAAATTTTAGGAATAAGGGCTAGAAAAAGAAAAGGGTTCATGAACCTACTGAGCTAAAAAAAAAAAAAAATCCTGGGGTGGGAGTAGCATCAGGTTTGGCTGGATCCAGGTGCTCATATTATGCCCTTTGGGACTTTCTGCTTCTGGACGCTCTTTAGCCTTCTGTCCGCAGTTGGGTTTGTATCTTGGTGTTTCCCTTCTCCTCCTGCCCAGCCCTCCTCCTTTCCTCTTTTGACATGTGATTGTTCCTGTTAAACATCTTGTTCCTATTAAACCCCAGAACCTACTTTCAAGGAACCCCACTAGGACAAGCACTAATTATCCCCTTGCTCAAAGCCTCCGCTTTGGGTAAGAACGGTCGAGTCTCTTACGACAAATTACCTCTTGACAAGGGTATTGGCGCCTCGTCTTGGGGAGAGCAGCGTCTTTGCTCACATGGGAGGCAACTGGACCAACTCCAGCAGGTGAGCGGGGCTGTACCCCCAACATCCACACCCGACGGCGAAATTGCAGGCGGAATCCTACAGACACAGAATCTAACACCGTCAGCTCAGTGCTGAAATAAACGACGGGCAAAGACGATCTGTGTTTATCTAGCCGTGATCTCTTTAAGCGTGCAGTTGAGTTGGGGTGGAAGGAATTTCCCCCACATTCACTTGAAAATGCAAACGGGATTCTTGGTTGGGAGCGGCGATCGTCGCTGAATCTACCAAGGGTTTCCTCCACTTCCATCCGACGTGACAGACGAAGGTGGAAAGTGTTTGGGCAGGTGTCAGCTGCCCTCTCCAGCCCGGGGGAGGCTGGGTTTTTACCTTCCACGTGTTTCCATGGCGATCGCACATCCACTGGGGCGTGGTCTCCGTGAGAGCAGAGACCTTTCCTGCTGGGGTCATGCAGCACCGTGAACAGTCCCCACAGCAACCCTGCGGGGAGTGGATGAGCCGCCTTTGAGGACTGAGACGCGTGCTCCTTTGATTCTCGCACGTGGGCCCATGGTGCAGTAAGAGGTCAGAGTCCGAAGCTAGACAAAGTGAAACGACAGCATTAACCTTCCTGGAAATAGCAATTAATACCACCTAGGTACCCCCAAAAACACTCAACAAAACTCATTTCAGGCTTGATGCCGAATTGCAACTGCAAGCTGACGCTGGATGTCTCCCAAAGAGCACTGCAGGCTTTGCACAGGTGCGGTCCTAAGCGCTTCGCGTAGGTGATCTCGTCTAACCCTTTGCGCTCGCTTGCTTTTTTCTCGTCATCCACTCGACGTTATCCACGCTCGACATCCGAGTGCAGAGGGTTAACCGTCAGGCCGGTGCTAGGACTGCCTCACACAGTTGTGCAGGGCGTGCGTCGTGGAACGTAAAGACGCACCACGTTGCCCACACGAGTGATGCCACGTGGAGTTGTTCAGTGGGCTGCCCACACTCCGTGCCTGGAGGCCCGGTCGTCACTCAGAGAGAGAGTTACAGTCAGTGACCATTTTATGGTTTGAAAACCTGAGGCTTAAGGAGTTAAGTATTATATGGCATAACTAGCACCATATGTGGATTCTATTCTGGGTGTAATTCACTCCAGAGTCCGTTCTCTGAACCACCCCGTTCCAACTGCATGTACTGAGATCTTACCCAGGGAGCGTTCGTGATGAACGAATGATTTTTTCCACCCTGGAAAAAGCTCTCAGCGAGTGACGTGAACTGTTAGGGTGAATAGATGGGTGTTCGAAGCCTGAGATAGAAGCAGATGCGGCCGGCTCTGTCTCTTCTACGTGGAACTGATACAACGCACACACCTAACCGGTGGTATGAGAAAAGCAGACTTTCTCGTCAAATTCTTCTTCCCTGCGGCTCTGTGAGATTTTTAGTAAATCATCCCGTCATCCCCCAAACCGAAAAGGCAACATTGACTTAAAGTTTACCTTTAATTATATTTAAATCGCGAGGCTTAACTGAATGTATTGACATTTATACCAAGAAATTAATTGACATTCTATTAACCTCAACCAGCAAATTAATTCTTCAGCCGCAGACCTTGAGCACTCAAAGGCTGAGACAATCATGTATTGATTGCTGATACGGCCTAACTTTCTCATTTGGGAATTTAACAGCCGAGCCTCAGGTGAGCAGAATCATCTCTTTCACACGAGGAGCCAACCAGATACAATTTTGAAATATTTTAATCGCAGAAGAAGAAAACATCGGAGCCTCCGAGCACTTGGATCTGTCACGTCGGATGGAAGCGGAGGGAAACCACTGGTAGATTCAGCAACGATCATCTCTATCCACTAAGAATCCCGTGTGTATTTTCAAGTGAATTTGGGGCATTTCCTTCCACCCAGCAATTCAGCTGCACGCGTAAAGAGATCGTGGCTAGGTGAACACAAGTGGTCTTTGCATTTATTTCAGTACTGAGCTGACGGTGTTAGAATCTGTGTGTGTCTGATCCCACTTGCAGTTTAGCTGTCAAGTGTGGATGTTTGGTGATGCAGCCTCACTCGCTTGCCGGAGAGACGGTCCAATTGCTGTGAGCGAAGATGTTGCTTCTCCTAAGACTTGTCAGGACCCTAAGATTCCCATGCAGAGCTGTCTTCTTTTTTTGTTATTTCATATTATTACAGGGTTGTACGAACACCTTGGTTACATAAATTGCTTTTGTACTGTTTGAGTCAAAGGTGCATCCATCCCCCAGGTAGTGTGCATTGTACCTGTTAGGTGTGAATTTACCCATCCCCTCCTCCTGCTTGATTTCTGATGAATGTTATTCCTATTTGTGCACACAAGTGTTGATCAATCAGTCCCAATCTGATGGTGAGTCCATGTGGTGCTTGTTTCTCCATTCTTGAGACGCTTCACTTAGTAGAATGGGCTCCAGCTCCACCCGGGATAACACAAGAGGTGCTAGATCGCCATTTTTTTTATGGCTGAGTAGAACTCCATGGTATACGTGTACCACATTGTATTAATCCACTAGTGTATTGATGGGCACTTGGGTTGATTCCACATCTTTGCAATTGTGAATCGTGCTGCTGTAAGCATTCGTGCGCAGGTGTCATTTTTTATAGAATGTCTTTCTCTCCTTTTGACCTGTCTGATGATATATCCTGCAGAGATGGAGTGTGGAGAAATCCGTCCTTAGTGGGTTTTCTCTTAAACAATAAATATGGAGGAAGGAGTATAAGAAGCAGCACTGAGTTTCCAGATGTAGCAAGATGAGACGTTTCTAGTTAAACATTCTTGAGAACAATAGTGGATGGGGGAAATGCTGAACCACGTGCAATCGTCAGTTCGAGTTAGTGGGTTGAAAGAGTCCGTGTGCAGAGCCAGAGCTTCAAAGACAGACCCCGCTTCCCATCCCAGAGGAGGAGAGATTTAGACATTCAGGAAGCAATCATTTCTAACTGGTTTGCTTGCCTTCCTTGCCAATTCCACCTTATTCCGATCTTGGATTTTCCACCTGAGTCTGGGCCAGGGCTTCGTGGCAGATGCCAAGCAGAAAGAGTCCAAGGCAGCCCAGATACCTGTTTATGCAGACGAGATGTGATCTCCAGCAGTCTGCAGCCTGGCACGAATGCTAATGTGTCTGTGGCATACAGATTGGACTTTTTTTTTTTTTTATGGGGAAAAAATTTCCCAACAAAAAGAAATATATAAAAATAAAATATCTCTGCATCTTCAAGTGGATGTGTTTTCTCTAAAAAAAAAAAAAAAATGTCATGGTGCGGAGATGAAAGAGTGAGCTTTATTTTCTTTCTATATTCGTCAGTAGGAGAGATTCCAGCTCACGTGTGGGAACGCTTTCAGATTGAGGGTGGGTGGGGAGGGGCAGTTCCAGGAGGATTCAAGGACGTTTCACTTATAAATAGAATTTTGCCTTTTGTTGGAGGCTTCCGGTTCTACACCTCCCACCCTAGTCCCGCCTTTATTTTACCTTGGGAATGTTGGAAACTTTCTTTAACGGGAGATAGCAGGGACCCTGCGAAAGATCGTTGAAAGTCAGTCTATGTAAAACAGAGACTGAAAGGTCATAATAAAAACAGGGATAAATGAGGTTTGATTGGGAACTTACATGTTTGTAAATGAAGCTTCAAGCCGAGAAGATAAGGTTATTTCATCTCAGATCAACGGAAGTTATGATTAGAAGTATGGGTTTATTCTTAAAGACTGAAACTGGCATTGATTGCATGGAAAAGGTAACCTATCCGAAAAAAAAAAAAAAAAAGTTTAACATTCCTTCAGTTTTGATCAATTTGGGAAAACTAATCTGTGTCCTCATTAAGTTTTCCAAACAGCTTATCCGAGGCTTGTGTCAGTCACATCACCTGTGTTTTCAAAGTGCCTTAACTCATCGTCATCCTTGTCGATTTTCTGGGTTTTTTGTCCTTAACATATTTAATTCTACCACATCCTTGTTCATCAGTCATTTTATGTGTGAATCCAGTAGTACAAGCAGTTTTCTCCGGGATGCCATTCTTGTTTTGATTATAGATGGTATCTTTTAAGAAAATTGAAATACCCCTTTGCCAATAGCATTGTGTGGCATTTGCCTATCATTGTATTAATTTATTATAGATTATTCCCACCTCAATTAAGATCGTTTTGTGCTTTTTTATCATCTACACAAATAAGTCTGATCTATGATTTCTGTTTTAATTTTTTCTTTTATTTCAGGAACATGAGAGTACGAACATTTTGGTTGCATTTTATATCACTGCCTCTCCCTAGGAAAGGGTTAGAGGTATGCCCTTCCCCTCCACAGTGCTCACCACATCCCTAAGATGTGAGTCTACCCCACAACCCCCAAATCCCTGGAGAACGCCACCACCGTTTGAGCGCCATAGTGTTTATCGGTCAGTACCAGATTTGACGGCGAGCACATGTGGAGCCCATTCTTCTGGTCTTATGTCACCTCACTTCGGATAATGGGCTCAAGCTCAGTCCGGGAAAATACATAAGCGGGGCTAGCTCGCGGTCCTTTCTTAGCATTGAGTATCCTTATTGCAACTCATATCCCAGTGCCGTGCGTATCTCTGCCCCTTCGTTCATCTTCCTGTTCTTCTTACCCAGAGCAGTCTCGGGTCGACTCTTAAATTCACACTTACTCATCAGCAGCGAGAATAAGTATCTGACTTGTGACGTCATACCGTCTTCTAGAGAAGATGTTCCCAGGCAAATTACCCATTGAAGTAAATGTTAATTTTATTATCTTTAAAGTCTTTAATAATTTCCCATTTTTTCCCACGATAAAAGACCAGGGATCGGCAAGCTTTTTTCCTGCAAGAGTGAGATTGCAATTATTTTGGGGTTTCTGAGCCATACACTTTCTATGCTGCATATTCTTTTTCTTCTAAAACTTAAAAATACAAAACCCACTTTTAGCTCAGGAGCTGTGCATAAACAAGCTATGGCTGGGCTGGCCTGGCCAGCCGCAGTTTGCCGACTCTGAAAAACATGATGCTCCGTGTGGTTTAAAATGCACTGGGTGGTCTTGTCCTGCCCACAGCTCCACGCATCTCATGCCGCGATCCCAGGCACTCTGGCTAGTCCTGCCACATAAAAACACATGGGGTGTTTTTTTATTTTTTATTTTTTTTTTTGGCTTTTTGTGGCCTGTTCTGGTCTCTACAGCAACAGAGCCTGCATGCATGGGGATCCTTCTGCCTGGAGTCCCCTCTGCCTCCCCACTCACCCTTCATGACAATCACACTCCCAGTGAGGCTCTCCCCCCCCGCCCCCCGGAAGCCGTCCCTAACATGCCTGAGGTTCTCGAAACAGGCTCTTCTCTCACACATTCCTCTGCTTCTCATCCTTTCTTGCAGGTGCCAATTTGCATGTGCCAATCCGATTGTTTATCAAATGCCCGTCTTCCCCACAGACACGGGTGTGCTCTAGAAAAGCAACCACTGTCAGCGGTGCCCTCTCTGGAAACTGGGCAGGGGGAAGGAGCCCTGGTTGGTGGTGGTTGCCAATTCCCATGGTGTAAACACTCCCCCGTGGCCAAGTTCACGCTCCCCGCCTGATTGCTGCTGCTGCTGCTGCGTGTGGAGCAAGGTAGAGACCTGTAGGGTCAGACCTCAGGAGCCAGTGCCCGCCCCCGGCCACCACTCGAGCTGAGTCTTCTGTAGCTAACCCTCGAGTCCCCGCCACCCAGAACAGTGGCCAACAAAGGACAAGAAACCCACAAGTATCATTTGGATGACTGAAGAGACGGCGGAGATATCGGGATACAGAACAAGGAAGCACAGGAACAAAAGGGAGAAGAAACGCAGCCTGACTCAGCTCATGCTACAACCTGTCCACTTGCTTATTCTCCAGAATGACCTCAGGATATTATAAGGTAGCAATAGATGACATGCGAAGACAAATTTATGGTGACAAAAAAATAAATCTCATTCTGCAGCACATACATTCAAGGGATCATGCATATTTTAGTTTATAATGAAAGGGTTATTTTTTAATACTGAAAATGCTAATGAAAAAGAACAAAGATGTCAGTAATGGAAAACTTTGATGCTGTGATAATATCTAAGCAGCAGCAATTGGTTTGAGTAATATCCTTATTGTAATCTTGGAAATGAGATGTGAAGGAGGGGAGACAGGGAAGGAGGACCACACACAGCTCCTCCGTTTGGGAGGCGACTTGTGGCCCATGTCTGATGCAAATTTCCCAAATGCCAGCGCGGGTGGACATGGGCTTGGTCTGGAGAACTCGTGCACGGTGGAGCTGGCACTGCCCAGCGCCTGGGACGACGCCACCTCCACCCGCCGCTCCCTCCTCCTCGCTCTCTTAGTGCCAGAATCTTTCACATAGCATTTGCAAATTGACTTTGATATCCTCTTTATTAAAAAATAAAATTCCTTCAGTTTCCCTTGAAGCAAACTCTGAGACTCGGATCTGTGAGCGATTGCTTTACGAGGGAAATGCTCCCAGGAGAACACAGTAAGAGCCCCAGGGAATCGGGACAGGGCGGGCAGAGCCCTAAGGAGGTTTCAGGTGAAGTCACGGGTATGGGAGCTTCTGCCTGGGCCCGTGGGGAACCCTGGAGTGTGGGCAGTGCCCCACTGACCTTGACCCTGAGGCAGGGGACCGGGGCTTTCATCCTCTGTCACTGACAGGGCCGCCTGGCAAGGGCCACCTCTGAGGGCATTTTCGGCTCTTTGCACCTGCGGACCAGGTAGCGCCAGAAACTCAAAAAGACTCACCTGAGAAAAGTTGCAGGTACAGATTGTTAAAACCAAAAGCACACAGAAGCCAGGGTTAGGTTAGATGGGAACGGTAAAAGGGATGTGGGCGGATTTGGGGGGAATACCGACATCACTCATCATGATTTTCTACCTAAAAATCGATGTCTCTCATTCAGATGACCTTTAGAAAGTGCTCCGAATTGTGCGGGGAACATTCTAAAGAAAGGGTCGTTTCTTTTCTAAACTTTCTAAAGAAAGGGTCATTCAGATGCTAGATTAGCCCTCTCTCTCTCTCTCTCTCTCTCTCTCTCTGGCTTCACTTTTGTTTGCAGAAATTTTACCAATTTATGCTTTCGTGTACCATCTGGAAAATCCTAAGTTGGGAATGGAATTTCTCCCTCTGCTCTCCCCCACCCACCCGTCCACGTTATCCCAACACTCACGCAGTCGCTGGCAGCCAGGAGCCCGTGTGGGAGGCTGCAGGGAAGTTTGGTCGTTGGCATGCTTTTTAAGGACCTATCATAATATGTTGGTTTTCTCTTCTGGAATAAAAAAAAAAAAATACAGGTAGCTTTAAGATGCACAGACTTGCATCTCAAATGCATTTCTCTAAATAGTTCTAGTGCTCACGGGTCAATGTCTACATTGATCTGCGTTGTCTACAGTGTCTATTTCAATCTCCCCCACATGGATGGAAAGCTTTCGTATCTAACCGCTGTTGTTTCCACATCTCTACTTTGATTTATAGACACATCATGCAACTTAAAAGTTGGCAGGAGACCCTAAAGGCAAGGCTGATTTCAAAGTATCTTGTTACAGAAATATCCCAGCTTTGCTTCTGAACGACGGATTTGAAGCATCCGTAGCTAAGATCTCAGGTGAGCTCGGTATCACGTGCTGACCTGTGTTTGCAGAGGGGGCAGGAAGTTGCGTTAGCGGTCCTCGTTCTCAGAAAGGGGGTGCCCGTCCTTGCATTGAAGAAAGAGGTGAGGGCGTATAACATAGGGATTAGGGGGGACGTTCTGTAGCTGGATCTCCTGGCCCCTTCGCTTATTAGCGGGGTGACTGGGACAAATGTCTACTTTCTTAAGAAACCAGGTTTCTCCTCTATAAACTGGGAGGACTCACATCACTTTATTCATTAGAATACTGTGAACATGACATATGAGGGTAAGACACAAAAAGCTCTTAAAATCGTGCTTGGCACATTAAAAAAAAAAAAAAACCCAATAAAGGTTAGTTGTTGCATCACACTGGAAATAGATGCAAGAGAATCCCAAAATAAGGTTTACTCTCTTGGGAAAGATGTCCTTTTTCTGGCCTTGAGAGGTGGCCACTCGAGGTGGCCCTGCAGAGCCTCAAGTCTGGTTTTTGTTCTTGGGCTTCTGAGCTTTGGCCTTGGTGGGAGGTGGTCCTTGTCTGTCCCCGAGCTGCCCTGGGGCCGTGTTTTCATGGCAGGCTGTTGCCGATGGCCAGCAGTTTTGACTTTGTCTGTTTAAATGAATGCCTTTCTAGTGGAACAGTTTAGATTTTGAATCCAATGCACAAAGGAGTGCGCACCAGTGAAGGTAATTGAGAAATAAGAAGAGCTGTCCAAATTAAGGAGGTTTTATTCCTTTTCCTGCATGACAGGACTAGACTGCTAAAAAGACACCTCCAAATCCACACGCGTGGAGTCAGCCAAGTGGTATTGGAGGTGCACGGAAGAGGCTGCACTTCCCTTCGGTTCCTTTCCATGTTGTGGACAATGGCCACATGGCCAGGAAGGAGGATGGATTTGGGGCTCACCTACACTGGTGGCAGCCACACCTATGGGAGAAACTAAAAGTTTGGGCAGGTGCCATGCCCAGAATGCTGCTGGGTTTAGAAATTTGATAGAGCTCTGAGCCTTTCCCTGGGCAACCGCTCTCTGTCCTCCGTGCAAAACCTGCCTGAACTCAACTGCAATGCTGTCTTCTCCACAGGCTCCCAGATCAAGTGCTGCTCACCTTTGCTGATAGTCACCTATCGATGCTCACCTTTATTGACTCACCTATGGGGAGGAGGGGGGAGGCTGGCTGGCTGGGGCTGTGCCTAGGGCCACCCCAAATGGTGTCTGAATAGTCTAGATCTGCACAGACCTTGTGTGTCCTTGGCTGAAACTCTGTCCCCTCTTGGCTCACATTCATGGACACCCAAAATTCGAATTCTTTTCTCCCCTTTGTTTCACCTGTGTCTCCATGTACTCCCTTTGCAATGAAACAAATTGATAAATCAGCTATAATTTTTGTAATGTAGACTAATGTGATCCTACTTGAAATTGTTTATTAAACAAATTATTTACTAAACAAGTTATTTCAGCATAAAGCAAAGCATCTACCATGGCCAACAAAATGGGTTTCAGTAGCTCCATTTATTAAATCATTGCCAATCACGTCTCCCAAACCCGCCAACTCAGTACGCTCTATTTCTAGTGCCATTATATAAGGGCTACTTCCGAGAGCACAGATACCCACACGAGTAAACTTTTATAAGCCTCCAGCTTAGTTGTTCACAATCCCGGTTGCATGTTAGAATCTCGTGGATAAGAAAAGACAGAAAAGTAGAAGGAGGGAAGGGAAGAAACTGATGCCTGCCCCCGCTCAAGAAAATCCAGGAATACGTAGGGTGGTGCCTGGTCCCAGGCTTATTTGAGAGGTTCCTCCAGGCAATTCTGATGAGTAGGCAGGGTGGATACTACTCTGACCGGACATAAACTTCCCTTTAACCTGCTGCATTTGTCTCCCGTAACAGAGTGTAAGTCCTGACAGTCATCAGATTCCCTTCTGTATTGTACGTGCAGAACGGAGCAAGGATAAACACGTCTCAGAACACGCGCTCTGACAATCAGACCGAAAAGGCACCCTCCTTGGCTTTAGAGTTAAACATGAAAGAGTGATCAGTATTGCCACACTTGCAAGAGCCCTGAAAGCTCTCAGGTGTTAAATGTTTGCAAAACGGCATGAAAATTCAAATCTCCACTGATTCGCCAAGGTACGTGATGAGATATTCCAAAGCGAGATCTCCCTACGCAGAACGTACAATAGAAGTTGTCGGGAGCTCAGCTCAGGACCTCTTCACATTAGAACTATTGAGAAGCCCGTGCAGGGGAAGGAATCTTTCAAGAAACACACAGGCACGCCACATCTTCCATGCAAGGTCAAGATGCACGGCCTTCCGGAAGGTCACCGTCTACACTTCACAGAGAAGAGGGCACAGACAGCTCCAAAGTGACCTGGTTGCTATCACATCTCGGCTGGGGAGGAGACCTAAGAAAAAGGAAGAAGTCTAATTTTTATAGAACAACTGCATAAGATTACAGAGAGAGTAAAACTAGATGAAGTAAATAGATCACTTATTATATTATTGCTGTTGGTGGTGTTGCCAACAGACCTCGTGGGAAGAACTTAAATATATGGAGAGATTTGTTAGGTATTTCTGATACAGTGAACTCCAAAAACAGAAGTGTGGGGCTGGGTGGCGAGAGAAGCCCAGTGTTGCAGTGGAGGGAAGGATTTCTCAGCCGTGGATGCAGCCAGGGTACCTGGGAGGAAACGGGGGTAGACCGTGATGCGGGGCGGATGGATGGCGTAGGGTCACCTTACTGTATGTGAGGAGTCACCGCTACGTGGGAACTGCCACGGCCCCACAGTCGGATTTGAGTAACTCCGTCCTATCAACCTCCCTTTCCTTGTGACGAAAAATAGAAGGTGTGTCCCAGCACAGCCCAAAGAGCGATCATCCCATTCTCAGCCAGGGGAAAGTGGTACCCAAATTCTCACGCGTGCCAAAGACAGAAACAAAGGTGCCTTCTAGCAACCCCCATCCCCGGTGTCCTCTAGTTGTGGACGGTGACTTCAGTTTAGGGGTCAAAAAACACACCTGCCTGTGGCTTATGAAAAGAAAGGTCGGGGAAGGGAAAAAGTCCACAGCGATCAAGGTGGGTTTTTTTTTTTTTTTTTTTTTCCTGGTTCCTATCACAGCTGCTGCTTCTCAAAGAGCTAAATGCCTGTCTTTCAGGAGCCCAGAGAGAGAGTGCATCTTGCAGGGTCCAAGAAACAGGTGTGTTCTTCTGCCCATGCTCTGCTCACAGCCGGCTGCGGCCACTCCGGTTCCAGGCGAGCGGTGGCGGATTAATTAAGCTCTGCAACTGGGGTTGTTTCTCTCAGCAGTTCTCCTCATCTCGTTACTCTTCTCCCTCTCCTTCCTCCCCTTCCTCCCCTTCCTCCTCCTCTCACCTCTCCTCGTTGGAGTCAGGTTGCAGTACTCCACCTCATCCTTTACCTTAGGATGAGAGCATAACGGAGCAGTCGCCCCTCCTCCCACAGGTGTGGGAGGGCAGGTGGCGCCTCTCGCTCTCTGGGCTGCAGGAGATGCCTGTGCTGGGGAGGTCCCGGGTGGAGGTGTCAGGATCGCCTTCAGAGACGAGATGGAGATGGGACAGTTAAAGTCACCAACTATAGCTGAACAGCAACTGCCTAAAACTAAGAACCCACCCTTCAAAAGCTCTGTGTTTCTGCTTATTATTAAGACAAGGACATTTTTAGACAGGAGTCTCCGTTCTCTTTGTTTGCCAACAAATCAATAAATCTCTTTCCTTCTCCTCCAACCGCTTGTCCTCGTTCTTCCGATGGGGCCTCGAGGACGAGTGCCGAGCTTTCGGTAGCAAAAGCTCCCGGGAGCCCTGCTGTCGTTCGTCTCTGAGCTGCTTACTGAGAAACTTGCGCAGGTTGGAGGGTGTGATTAAAAAATGTTTCCATAGCGTTGTCACATACACAACTTGATCCTCCTAAACGTCAGAGAGTTGTGATGGTGTTGCAAAGATGTAAAATTTGAATCTTTAGAAATGCATCTGACAGGTAGGCATTGCGTTGGTCACTAGGGCTCATGACGAAGCACCCTTCTCAGCTGTCACCTGTGTGAATTCTCACCTGCATGCTCTCATCTCCCTCTCAGGGAGTGGCGGGCACCAAACCTGCCTTTTTCTACCTGTCACATGGAGGAACAGATATTATATTAAAAATTGGCTATGAGAGGCAGAAGAGGTAGCTGGCTAATTAAACCAACTTAAATAGCTGAAAAGATAAATCCTGAAAACCCTGGTTGAATTTCTTCCCGGGTGCCTATAGGAACATGGGATGTCTGCAGACGAGCATTCGTCACAATTACTCCTGTCTCCAGGTAACACCTGGCGACTTCTCCGTGCTCGTCAGCAGGAGTCCCTGGGCCCTGCCGTCTGCTTCACACCTTGCCTCTGTTCCTCCGCAGTCCCTGCCCCACCACCGCAGGGGGACAACCCGCATCACCCTCCGAAGCCCTTAAAACCATGCGCCCTCAACTCGAGCGGGCTGTGGCTCTGGGAAATCCGATATAAGTAGTGCAGAAATTGACGGGAGTGAAGGAAAGAGTCCTTGTGCAGAGAGGAAGGACCCAGTTAAGAAATGCAATCACAGTTTCCTGTCATCATGCACCAACACCTGCTCGCGGGCAGCTGAGCCCCCTCCCCCGGGGGGCAGAGGGGGCTGGGCACCTGCAGAAATGGCATGGGAACCGGGGCAAATGCCGCAGAGGATGGCTTTTCCCTTTTGGGGATTGCGTGTCTGAATGCTGTTCACGGGGGTGGTGTAAACACACATATGTGCACACGGGTTACACGGGGAAACAGCCCGAGAGCCGCCTGTTACCTGCCGAGTGTGGCTGTGCCACAGCCCCTCAAAGCTGTCCTCTTCTTTCTCTTCCCTGCAGCGCGGGTGGCGGCGCCTCCCACGAAGTCATGCAGATCGACCTAGAAGTAGAGGAGCCCAGTGACCTGCCGGCCACTCAGCTGGTCACGTGGCAGGTGGAGTACCCGGGAGAGATCACGTCGGACTTGGGGGTGTCCAAGATCTTCGTGAGCCAGAAGGACCTGATTGGGATCGTCCCACTGGCCATGGTAAGAAAGTGCCTGCCTCGGGCTGTCGCTGCGGAACTCTGGGAAGGGGACGGCTCTGCACGGTGACCAGAGCTGGCAGGAAAAATGTCAGTGAGTCAGGAACCCGGACAGGGGAGGGACTGGACCACAAAGCTCACTGCTGATAGCCAATGCTAACGCATATGTTTTTCTAAATAATATTCATGAATTGTTATTTGGAAAATATGCAACCCCAGGTATCGGGTTGGGTCTGCCATTGCGTGAAAATTATCGGTGACTTGAGTTGTGTGTGTGCATCCTGCAATGCAGGTTATTTGCACGGTCTCAAACACACAACTGCGGAGACCATGTGGCTCAGGTGTGTGCCTGATGTGTGCTGAGGGGATTGGCCAACACCTGCCCCACCTAAAGGCCTCAGTTGATGTTTGCCAGGCAGGAGAAGCCAAGCCACACTGCAAACTTTTAAGATCTACTGATTTTTCAAGAGAAGCCGCAAATAGAGTTTTAACGTGAAATATCGACTTGTTTATGTTGGTGACTTTTTTCTTTTTAATTTAAAGCACTACCTAGGAAAGAGTTAACTGTATTGCATCACAGGTCATCCATAACTTGTCATGTACGGGATTTGGTACTGTGGATCCGTCTGTGCATTTTCTAGAATTTGTGGGACAGATGGGCTCTCAGGTCACCAGCGGACACACTCAGTCCCTGCCTGGGGGACAGTTACTCCCTCACGGGCACCTAATCAGAACACGCTGCTGTCCTACAGAGCCCACCCTGCCTGGGACGCTTCCGGGGCCCCTCCAAAGGAATACTTTGCCGTCAGCGATGTTGTTGTTTTAATTTGACTTTTCACAACGCAGATACTCGGCTATGGTAGTATGCCGACAATAGCTTGGGTTTTCTCCCGTTACAAAATTACTTTTCCTATCGGGTGTGCGGTGTGAGTTGACTGCTCTAGGTTTCTCCTAGACCAACTGTTAGATAACACTGGCCGGGCATGGCGGCTCTCGCCTGTAATCCTAGCACTCTGGGAGGTCGAGGCGGGCAGATTGCTCGAGGTCAGGAGTTCGAAACCAGCCTGAGCAAGGGCAAGACCCCGTCTCTACTATAAATAGAAAGAAATTAATTGGCCAACTAAAATATATAGAGAGAAAAAATTAGCTGGGCATGGTGGCGCACGCCTGTAGTCCCAGCTACTCGGGAGGCTGAGGCAGGAGGATCACTTGAGCCCAGGAGTCTGGTTTTTGTTCTTGGGCTTCTGAGCTTTGGCCTTGGAGGGACATGGTCCTTGTCTGTCCCCGAGCTGCCCCGGGGCTGTGTTTTCGTGGTGGGCTGTCGCTGATGGCCAGCAATGTTGACTTTGTCTGTTGAAATGAAAGCCTTTCTAGTGGAACAGTTTAGATTTTGAATCCTAGCACTCTGGGAGGCTGAGGTGGTAGGATCCCTCAAGGTCAGGAGTTTGAAACCAACCTGAGCAAGAGTGAGACCCCGTCTCTACTAAAAATATAAAGAAGTTAATTGGCCAGCTAAAAATATATAGAAAAAATTAGCCGGGCACGGTGGTGCATGCCTGTAGTCCCAGCTACTCGGGAGGCTGAGGCAGCAGGATTGCTTGAGCCCAGGAGTTTGAGGTTGCTGTGAGCTAGGCTGACGCCACGGCACTCACTCTAGCCTGGGCAACACAGCGAGACTCTGTCTCAAAAAATAAATAAATAAAATTTAAAAAAAAAGAGAAAATACTGACAAATGTTATTATGTGGTGCTTGAAAAAAAACACCAGAAATCAGTGTTTCAATCAAAGCCAATGCGGACAGTTGCCTGGTGACACTAACTCAGTGACTGTGTTGCTGATTAGGAGATGAAAAGGCGTTCGGGGTGCTTTGGTTGATCAGGGCTCTTTTTAACTATTTATTTTAAAGTCACCAAGCCTCCCCGGGGACTTTATTTCATGAGTGACAGAGGGCTCCTTATTTGGTGCTGCTATCGCTTCCGTTCCCGGGAATGGCGATGCCGTTTGTCTTGAGTAAGTGCTTGTTTGAATTCCCTCCTGCTCAGCACCTTTGGTGGGATGTGTTGTTGACTGTAGTCCCTGGACAGCTCCCACTGCGCTCGGCCCAGACCAGTCTACTCTGTTTCCTGCGCTCAGCATTCATCCCGTCCCGTTGCCTGTTCCAAACCCCACTGTTCCTTGCAGCCCACGTGAATTCCCTCTCTCCCTAGAGCCCCTCTCTCTGCCCTCCGTCAACCTGTGAAACCTTTTCCGTCCTGCTGCACCTGCTCTTGCTACACTAATTGCAATGCTGCAGAATTGTGGAATGTAACGACAGAGCTAGAAGAAAATATCTCAGCTAAGATGCAGCTGACCCATGTACCAGTTAGGAATTGCTCTTGGCTGAAAGCAACAGAGCTCACGAACCCTACCCAACCCTCCAAACAGTGGCAGCTTAAAAGCAAATGTGTTTTCTTCTTTTGGGTAAAGAAACTCCTGAGATGGGGTGGTCTAGGGCTGGAACAGTGTTGTATCCATGGCCCAAGGTGGTTGCTGGAACACCAGCCGTCATATCCATGGTCTTGCAGACCAGAAAAAGCCGAGAAGCGCAGAAGACCAAGCAGGGCCGGCGTCTTTTCCTTTGCAAGAAACCTGCCCAAGAATCCAACACACTATTTCTGGTTACATCCAGTTGGCCAAAACTTAGTCATATGGCCACATTTAGTCGTAAGGAAGGCTGAGAAGTGTAGTTTTTAACATGACGGGTTGCTCAGATTCTGTTACAAGAGGAGAAGAGGAGAACAGATGTTGCAGGGCAGTGAGCAATATCTCCAGCGCTTATCCTTGGTGTCCGAACAAGGACACCAAAGCTCAGAGAGGTCATTCTCAACGTTTCCCGTCCTTCATTGGTCTTTAGGAGCCTCCCAAGAAGAAGGATAGCGTGACTAAATCATAGCCCCCGCTTATTAAGTTGTGCAGCCATGCTTAACTTCGTTGTGCCTCAGTTTCCTCATCTGTAAAGGAGGAAAATGCCTACTCATAATGGTTAGCTGTAAGGACGAAACAGTAACTCAAGGGCACTTATGGGAGTGCCCATCCTAGAGCAAACATTCAAGAAGTATTAGCTGCTGTTACAATTACTTAATTACCAAATGCAAAGACATGAACAATACCCCAGCAACAATGTTGCAAAGGAGTTTTATTTTCAGGAAAGGGACATGCCCATAGCCCCTACATCTCACAGTGGCATGTATGTGTGTGTGTGTGTGTGTGTGTGTGTGTGTGTGAGTGACAGTAGTCTTTTGACTGAGATATGGCAAGTATTCTTGCCAATTTACCACTTGCCTTCTAATTTCACCTGTAATATCTTTTTGGCATGCAGAGGTTTTTGCCTGTTTAATTTTTACCGTGGGCCAATCCACTGATTTAGTTTTCCATGATGAAAATCCCTCATCTCCCCCCTAATTTTGTCCAACAGTAAAAAAACAAACAAAAAAAAAAAACCAAACAAACAAAAAATAACACTCTGAATATTAAAATATCCGCCCGCGGTACATCTAAATAACTCGATCTACGGTCTTCACAGCATAGTGCTGCAAAGAAAGTCAGTGCAATTTATGACACCTTTATACCGTTATTAAGGATGTGAGATCAATTTGGGACAGAGCTCACAGCCTCTCCGTTCTCTGTGATGTATAATCTCAGCTCCAGGAAAGCTTGAAAATGAAATGCAATTAAGCACTTGCATTCAAAGCCACTTTCCCAAAAGATGTTTCTTTCTTTTTTTTTTTTTTTTTGTTTGTTTCCTTTTTCAATATTTTACATTTTGTTTTCCTGACGTCTTCTCCGCTATGTTTCATTTTCCCGCTGATGTCCGGGGCTTTGAAAGTTTTTTTTTATTTTCTTAATCCAGTCAGGTAGTTCTGTGAGTTCTATTGCATTACGTTATCCTGTTTCAGGAAATCGCGCCCTTTCTGTGTTGTAGGTAAATGTTGTTGTCTTTAGGGAGGAAAAAATTCAGAGGAAAGGGGCCGTTAAATGTGCATTATCATCAATCTAGCAAGTGTGTATCTGGAACCAGATATCGGTGTCTGGGTCTTGGAAAACAGGGGTTTGCTCCTCTCCTATGACTCGGGGTTTTCGTGGCAATGACGCATCTTTCCGAGGAGGGAGGTCTCAGTTTCCCAAAGCTCTTCGACATTCTTCTCGCTTAACCGCCCCCCGAATTTTGGCTAAGCCGAGTGTTTTGGGCTCAGGCCAGGGTTCAGAGACGGCGATGCAGATACACGCTTTATCCGTGTGCATGTCGTCTCAGCTAGTCCTCGTAAAGGACATACTAAGCGGTCCTCTTCACGCTGGGATGAAGCAAGTGTTATTGCCATTCCTCTGGGGTGGCAGCCGTCTGGGCACGATGACGGTGCCTGTCGCTGTCCCTGTGGGGAGGGAAGTAGGGGACTCTCCTCTTCCTCGGGATTTTAGGAACATGCTGGACCTCTGACCAAACTCTCCTTTTGCTTTGCGTCTCCACTTTGACCACCAAGTTGGAGTTTTGTTAGAATTGATCTCATCACAGCCCCGCCTCACAACACAGCCACCACATGGGGGATGAAGTTTCCAACACGAGCTTTGGAGGGGACACTCCAGCCGTGACACTCACGCTGACCCCTCCAACCTCCAAGCCCCTCTTCCAGAGTGGGCGCAGCTGGGCTCCAGTGCCCGGCCCCTGACACACTCTATCTCGTACTCACGTGTTGTCCTCTCACAGCCCGACTCTGGGACCCCATGACCCGGACTGCCAGGGCGGGAGCCGTGCGGCCATCCTCGGCCAGAGCCTTCACCTTCGTGGTTGGACGCTGAGCTCTGCCCTTATGTAACCCCTGGGATCGCGATAAGTAGTTGTCAAAGAGTCCCTTCCCGTCCCACTTTCGTCTTCTCAAATCGTCCTGATGAAGGCACCTTCCTCCTACGTCTTTGCTTCAGTGGGAACCTTCCATTTCTGTGATCCTAGCAGGCAAAACTTACATCTTCACTGCCACATATTAATAATTTTACTGCTTACACCTTCTGATGGGGAGTACGTGTTAAATAGAGCTCTGCTGAGTCGAGCGAATTTCTCTCTTTAAATAAACGTCCTTTTCGCCAAGCGTTCTCTCCCCTCCTCTTTGGAGCCTCCAGGACTCGTTCCCCCGGCACAGAACCTGCTTGGACTCCTTCCTCCCAGCACCATCCCTGCCCGCAGTCCACGTCCCCTCCCTGGTGGCACACCCAGTAGACGCGCACGGCGACACCCACGTAGACGCCCCGTAAACGCTTGTGCGGGAACCCTCTTCCCGCCTGCTGGGATCCACACGGGCCCGTGAAGGACACAGGGTCCTTCACCTCCCCACACTTTCAACCCCGGCACACGCCACGTGCCGTGACAGTCACCCGCTGCCATCAGGGCTTGAGAGAAGCCCTCCAGATTATGAGCGTAAACCTCCTTTGCCGGCTCCGGTAATAAAATGTCTGTTTATTTTTGTCACGAAAGCAGATCCATGGCTCTTTTTACTTTCGGTAGCATTCCTTTCCCGTGTCAGCCTGTTAATTAACATGCCCGGGACCCTCTGTTGTTTTACGCAGACTTTTTGAAAATTCAGTCACACCGCGCAGCGCACTCCCGCGTTCGTTTTGATACTTTCTCAGCCAAGTGCAAATTAAGACGCCGCAGCAGCCCTTGAGGAAAATCTCTGCTGCGAGGTACCGCCTCGTTTTGCGTGTTGAGTGGCCGTCGCTCCCCGAACAGCGTTCTCGATGATCCCACCACGTCCTCGTTATTTATTAGGACCGGGTCTGGTTCCACCTGCTCCCTTGTATGCGTTAACTCATTTCATTGCCACGGTGACCCAGTTGAGGTTGGTACCTCAGTTACCCCCATTGCACAGATGGACGAGGGCTCAGGGCCTGAAGAGTGGTTCCCGCTACCCTGCTAGGAGCCGAGCCGGAATTAGATCCCAGCTGGACATGCTCCAGGGGCCAAGCGCATAACCAGGTCCCTGCCCCACCTCCATTCTCCTAGGTGGAAACTGAGAGTTCAGGCTGTTGATGGGTTCGATATGCAAAAGGATCTTTGGAAAATGCCAAGTTCAAGGACGCGCTCTCATAAAGCTACTCGATCGAGCAGTCCTATTGAAATAGGAAAATTCATCTGCAAATGAATTATGTATTATGCACAAAGCCACTGCCTTTTCTCCTCAGCCCACTCTGCTGCCTGTGACGCCCGTAATGATCCGTGCTCTCCAGAGGCGACGTGTAACGAGGTGGCAGCATGGTGGAACCGCCGCTCCTTAAAGGCACATAGGACAAAACAAAACCAGGAGAGGCGTTGCCGCTGCTGGTTGCCCAGTGCTCGTTACGCCCAGCTGTGGTGCAACCGGTTGCCGTCAGCGAACAAATGCCCATGATGCCAACCGGGTTTGCAGGCTCTGCCGAAACACGGCCCCCTGGAAAACCAGGTACTCTGAGCCCCCACTGCGCGCCAGGCGTTGGCCATCGTGTGGGGCAGGTATAGCAAAGCTTGTCTTCCCCTCGGGGAAAGTGGCTGGTAAATAAGTCAAAAATGACCGAGCAAGGCAACTTCAGAACTGATGCATGCTGGAAAGAAAGAAGACAGGCTGTCTCGGGAGAGGATGACTGGTTGAGGTGAGCTCCTTCCGGCTTAGGGTGTCACTGCGGAGGTGACATGTGAGATGGAGACATAGAGCCCGGAAGGACCCCCAGCCTGGAAGATGAGAGAGGAAGGGCTGGCTCTCCAGATGGAAGGAGAAGTGGATGCCAAGGCCCAGAGCAGGGGCCAGCTTTGCAGCACTTTGCAGCAAAAGTCCAGCGTCGCTGGGTGTAGCGAGCGGGGAAACAGAGGCAGGAGATGCAGTCTGAGCAGCCGTGCACTGAGTGATACCCTCATCACCTGTTGTTCGTGCAGCGGGGGTTTCTGACTTGAGATGTTTACATCTGACTTGATTCTCGGTTTAAAGTATCGTTCTGAATCCTACCAGGAGAACGGACATTGGGGAGGTCAACGATGGAGATAGAAGGCCCTCTCTGGGGGCCCCGGTGACAGTGCAAGTAGAGAGGATGACAGCGTGGACTTGGGTGACGCTGGTGACATCGAAGGCAAGTGACGTTCTCAGGAGGTCTCTCCCGAGTATAGACGCCAGGACTCGTCTCTAGACTGCGAGAAGCGTGTGCGTGAACAGGAGAGAGCAAATACGCGTCCCGTCTAGACAGCGCCGCCCCGTGGGGCTTTCTGAGATCATGTAGATGTTCCATATTCTTCTCAGCCGCCCGAGACGGCAGCCACGGCCACGCGTGGCTACTGAGTTCTGGCAACGCGGTAGTGTGACTGGAGAACTGAGTGTTTTAAACGAACGTAAATTTAAACAGCCACGCATGCTGGCGGCTGTCAGGTGAAACAGTGCGGCTCCAGGGTTGTGGCCGGGGAGGTTCAGGGGGAGTGATGCTCCCCGCTGAGACGGTGGTCTGCTGCGTGTTCTCCGCGTGCTCCATGGACCCCGCTCCTCCTCCTCCTCCGCTCTGCTTTGGTACCCCCGGGGTCTGTCCTCTGGGGGCTGCACCAAATGGTTCCTTCTCGGGGTGAGCCGATGCACGGCGCTGGGAGGTCAAAAGAAGCTCCTTCCCTGGCAGGCTGCAGTCTGCCGGTGGCTGTGTGCCCTGCCACGGGCACCTGCTGTCATCAGTCAACTCATTAAGCCACAGCGGCGCTACCTGCCGTGGTGTTCGGGTCTCCAACTCGACACCTGTCCCGACCTGCACTTGCGATGGTCTCGTTCCCGCCCCTCTACGGAGAGGTGCAAGTACCTGAACCCACCATTGTGTCTTACAGTGTAGTTCCTGCCCCCAAATGTATGCGTTCGAATACGTATTATTTTATTGTAAGCTATTTGCTATTTTATTCTTCTTTTAGAATTCAGTTAAAAATAGCATATTGGTTTTTTTTAAGTATGTACGTTGGTGGATTCTATTACTGGTTCTTATTTCAGGACGATAAAGTAAGTGCAGCTTTATTTGTTACATAAATATTTGTTATATAAAAGGAGCATTAGCTCAAATACAGTCAAAAACAATGGGGTTGGGAAATATTTTCCGTGCAGGGACGGGCAGTTATACATTTCCACACGGTCTCTGTTGCAACAGTGTAACGTGTGCATTTCTAGTCCAAAAGCAGCCATCCACACACATAGGCAAATAGATGTAACTGTTTTCCAATAAAACTATTTATGGGCACTGGAATTTGCATTTTTATATAAATTTTCACGTGTCACAGAATGGTGTCCTCCTTTGGACTTTCAACCCTTCGTAAGTGTGTAAACCATTCTCACTTGCACGGCGTACAACTGGTCTGATGCCGACGTAGCCTCTCCTTACCCAGGTCCTCTGGTGAAGAGGAGGTGTGAAGAAAATTGCCCAGAAAATCCTTAGCAGAAAAACACAGGACACATTTGACTACGAGGAGTTTTGAGCAAAGGAGGTGTCTGTCTTTCCATTTTATTTACAAATCTTTAAAACTTTCAAAAAAAAAATCACTTCATATAGAAAAGGTACTTGAGCAAAATAAAATAATAGAGGGATGTGAAGAAGTGACCTACCCATGATTTCTCTTTGTGATAAACGCGTGTACAGCAGGACTGAAATCGCTGCCCTTTTCAGGGGAACATTACTGGCATTGTGTCGCTGACAAAGCCAACGTGGTCATCGATACCTGTAATGTAATGTAGATCATTACATACCTGTAATGATTACATACCTGTAATGATTACCTACATACAATGATTATATAATGATCAATGATTAATAATGACAATGATAATTATCATTAATATAATCATTAATTATCAATGATAATGATGATTAATGATTACATTACATACAATGATTACATAATGATTACATACCTGTAATGATTACATACCTGTAATTATTACATATATATAATGATTATATAATTATCAATGATTAATAATGATTGATAATTATCATTAATATCATTAATTATCAATAATTTATTATAAGTTATCAATAAATATAATTATCAATGATAATGATTATAATGATGATAATTAATAATGATAATGATTAATTATTACATACATACAATGATTACATAATGATTATATACCTGTAATGTAGATCATTACAAAGTGCTTGGTTGGTTGGTGATATTAGAAGTTAAAGGTTGGGCATAAGCCAAGATGTAAAGCTTTGAAATGGGTTTGTTTATAACTTGTGAACTGTCAAAAAGGATTTAACAAGCACAGAACAGAGTTATTGGATCATCTTAAACTCAAGGCCAAACTCTGATACTTCTAATCGTATTTTTTTTTCCTAAAGAATCAGCTGTCTTCTTCAGAATCAATTTAATTTTCCTACACTTGCCAGCAGTGAATTTTTGCTTTGTTACTTCATCTAACACTGGATACCTTCTGTCTGTTTTTCTGTGTGGAAGATTCTCACAAGGCAAGGTGTTAGTCCCCAGGGCACAGCGAGTGGATGTATGTCCATTTCTCTAATGGAGTGATGTTATGTGTCTGGAGCAGGATGGACTAGATCAGAGAAAATGGGGAAAGTTGCTATTTAGGCTTTTCTAATTGTAAAACCATGAGAAAAAATAGTAATAGGAAGGAGGGACGTTTTTATGCTTTGTGGGTAGCTATATCATAAAACAACAGAATGGCCACCCAGCAGTAGATATTCTTTAAAATTACCACCTAAGGGAATATGGTAGTTACAGTTCAAAGTGACTTTTTATAGAACTTATTTTTCCTAAACCTAGCAGCAGCAAACTGAGTGGAAGGAAGTATTTAATCTCTTCTGTGTGTTCCACGCAGATCTATTTTCCTGACGATTTTAAAATGGAAATGGAGTCTATCAGTCTTTATAAATTTGTAGTGATATGCAAGTATAATAAGACAACATATGGAAAAGCAATGGAATGATTAAGAAAAGGATTTTGCAAATCGTGTGAACAGGGATTGGAGAGGTTTATCCATTAAATCTTTCATTTCCATTTTGAAAATGTGTGTGACTACCCAGTTAATTATTTTACTTAATGTAAGAATGTTAGGTATTATACACCCTTACTCTGTAGAACAGATTCATCTCTAAAACATAGGAAAAGGTTAAACTCCTTTCTGAGGTATGAAACAGGTGGTGAATTTAACATGCTGGTGTATAGACCCGAGGTATCATGGTGGAACCCAGGATCCATGTCTTTCTAGAAAAATCTGTCCTTGGTTTAAAAGAATTCCCCTTTATTATAATGAAATTGGGATGTAGTAATAAACATGCGATTCAACTACTGAGAAAAAAATTAAACCCTGCAAAATAAACAGACTGTCTCCTTTGTTAAGCGCCTAGACGGTTATGGTATTTGGCTACCTGGTTCACTGTGTAGACCAGGGGTCCTCAAACTTTTTAAACAGGGGGCCAGTTCACTGTCCCTCAGACCATTGGAGAGTGTGCACTGTGGGCCCGGGGTGAGTTCGGCTGCTAAGCAGGACAGGCAATGGTGGCAAAAACACCTGGAGGGCCGGATAAGTGTGCTAGGCGGCCTGTATGTGGCCCACAGGCCATAGTTTGAGGATGCCTGGTGTAGACTCTTTACAAAACACCTTATTGATGCTTTACAGTGAGACCACTAAGAGAGGCCTCATGGTGGGAAAACGGGGATTTGTGGAAAGAAAATAAGTTACTGAAAGTCAATGGCCAGAAGGTGCAGCGTCTACACAGCCCTCTCAACACACACAAAGGGCAGAGCTGTATCTGTGCACCTGGACAAGAGCAGAAAGTAAAACACTGGCCCCGCACACAGGTGGATGGAAAGGCCTGCCCCACACAGTGGCCCTGGGCACATTAATCTCTAGAATGGAAGGTCACAGAGCAGAGCTATGTGGTGGACGAAGAGTATGAGGAGCTTTCTGAATGATGGGAGGAAATGACCGAGACTCATGAGAAGAAAAACCCATGTTTCTGTCGCTTCTTCTCATAGCAACTCTGGCAAGTGTCTGTCTTGATGTCACCTCTTCTTATCTATGAAATAATGTCCCGTTGACCTCATCCGTTTTATAGAAGTCTTGCCATTTTCTTAGATCAGTGGTAATGTGTTTTGAAACAGCCTATGAATTTTCCATATTATGATTGAATTCTCTCTCTAACGTCTCCACAAAGGAATTTGCCTAGCTCTCACTTATCTTCTCTGGAACCAGAAATGATGCACTACCTCTTTATATGCACAGGTATAGACAGGTAAAGATAACTATATATGGGCAGAATATGGATGTGGCTATCAGTGACAGAGAGGAAGAGAATAGGGCTATAGATGCTATTAATGTATATGATACGGACATAGATACAGATATGAAGATATAGATATGGATATAGATATAGATAGCTGACAGATTGATAGACCTGTATTGTTGGATGTCTAATGATGACTCTTCCATTTTTTTTTACCCATTTAAGTCATTCCTGGCATCTTTCTTTTCCATGTCCTTAAATCCAACCACTAATGCCAAGTCCTGTGGATTTTACTTCTCATCTATATTTCAAACTCATCCTTTTCTTCCTGTGTCCACTGCCCCATTATACTCTAAATTATTCCTGTTTCTAGCCTAAATCATGACAAATGTCTCATCTACTCAATCCATCTCCACTCAGTTTGCTACACTGCAGGTGGTTATCTTGTAGATCTTCAGACCTTTCATGATCTCATTTCTCTCCTCCTCAAAACACATCGGAGACTTCCATTTGCCCTTAGAAGAGACGCCAGAATATTTAACATGCATACAAGGTGCGCCACCTGTGATCTAACCCCTGCCTGCCTTCCCCGCCCCTTCCAGTAGCGTCTTCCTCTGCTTTTCCCAACTGCAGGACGGCTGGGAAGCACTGTTTTCCCTGCCTAAAAATGAGGTGTCAGATTCATAACAGTCCCCAGCACAATGCTCCGAGATGCGTCTCTTTCCCATATCTAAACATCCTTCAGTGACATCAGCACTATCCTCTAACTGTTGTGGGCATTCTCCGCCAGGTTCCCCGGGGGCTGAGATTACTGTCTGCAGAGGGTGACGGTTTATCTTCTTTTCAGCATTCAATTGTCCCTCGGTCTCCATTTGGATCCCAAACTCAATCTGTAGTTCCAGAACTGAGCATGGTGTTCCAGGTGTCAGCCTGGCTTTAATATGTCATTTTAGGCACCCCGTTTCATTAATGCCGGCCAACTTGCGGTGACTCCTCTTGGGAAGCCGCAGTGCATTGCTGTCTCCTGAGTACCCTCATCCCTCTGTCCTTTCTACCGGTCCTCAGCTGCACCTCCACTGTGATTGCTCTAGTACAGTGAGGGCTTCGAGCCTGGAAACTAAATCTGGCGTTTTTCTCCAGAATAGAATTGCACTGGACACAGTCCATTGCCATTCCAGCCTGCTGAAATATTTTGGGATCCCAAATCTGTGGTCGAGCATTTTGAATATAGGTCTCAGTTTTCTGTCGCATGTAACCGAGATTAGCACGCCGTCAATTTCTCATTCGGTTCATTAACTGAAATCCTGAACAGAGACAGGGATGGATGATACCTTTGCTCTCAGGTCCAACATCCAATCTCTCAGTTGATCCTAATAGTTCTATTTTCACAATGTACCCAGACTCGAGCCATCTCTCATGCTAACAACCTGGTCCAAGGCATACTCTGACGCACCATCTATTTTACTTGTTTTTCTACTTGGTGTTTCTTCTTTTCCACTAAAATATACATCCAAGGGAGGTGGCGACAATTTTTGTCTGTTTTGTTCACATCTTTGAGTATCTAAAAAAAAATTCTTAATATACAGCAGGTGTTCAAAAAATGTTTTCAGATGAATAAATGAATGAATGAATACATGATAGATACCCTTTCCATTCAGCTTAATATCACTTCCTGTTGTCCACAACAAGATGGTAAGACGCTTTGTCATATATGTGTGGCCCACGCCAGATGCACTATGCCTGCCGTATTCTGAGACTTAATAAATGTTTTATCTCCCCTAAAGCTTTCCTTCCTGAGGTTTCACACTAGCTCCATAAATGCCACCTCCCTCCACCCAGTTCCTCCAACTACCAAGGTGGGAGCTCTCCGTGGTCCTGATTTCTCTTCTCTCATCCCAGAGGCCGTCCGTGAGTTTCGTCTCCAGAGTATACACGTGGCTTTTCCACACCGGCCACTTGCAACGTGGGTGTCATGTGGGAACTTTCAAAGTGTCAAGCCTCACTCTATCATGGCTTTTAAGGGCAACTTTCTGGCTTTGCTTTTTTTTCCCCCAGGAGTCCTTGGTTATCTTCTTTGACCAGCTCTTAACCTTCAGTGAGTTTGGAATGCACTGTGGTCCTCTTTCCAGGAAGAGCTTTCTGGAGCACGTCTTAATTGTTCAGTCTGTGAGACTCCTTGCTCTCCTAGTGTTTGCAGGCTATGTAGCAAATCCCGGCACCAATGAGGAAGATCGTGTTTCACCAACCCTGCATAAAACGTAACCCTCCTCCAAATGGTCAGGGTGGGGTTGCTGGTGAGATTGGGCTGTAGGGCTGATCACCTGCATAGGATCTTTAAACAGGGAACCACTGGGTCAAATTCCTAGAGACAGCCACAATCCTATTCCTAAGGATTTTTACCCGCTCCCTAGTACATTGTTATTAGAGAGAGAGAGACAGAGAAAGGGCCTAATGTACATTAAAGAGACAAATCCAAGAGGACTATAAAGACCAATCCTATTTGGATAATTTGGTGCCTAAGCAGTGATAAAGTAATTATTAAACCGGTAATTAGATAGGTAATTGGACAGTCTCTTCCCTCCACATTTAACCCTTAAAAAAAGTCACCAACAACCATGAAAAGAACATTAAAAATCGACTAAACTTACAAAAGGACCAGAGGGAATGTATGCTCCAGGGTCTAAGAAGAGTTCCCTAGTTGGAGAAGATATTCGCAATGCGTTTTGCTATCGGCAACCAAAGCACATGAACGACTTTTGAGTGTGTGTGTTCAGGAGGTCACAGGGTGACATACGGAGCATACGGGGGGTGGGGGGTTCTGTCTACGTGAGCTGGTGCACAGAGGCTGGGAAGAGCCCCCAGTGTGCCCTGAAGGTGGAGGGTCCGTGGCTTTTCACCACCTTACACAGTAGCTTACTGTAGACCAAGTGTCCTCAAACTACGGCCCTCGGGCCACATGCGGGTGTTTTTGCCCATTTGTTTTTTTACTTCAAAATAAGATATGTGCAGTGTGCATAGGAATTTGTTCATAGTTTTTTTTAAAAACTATAGTCTGGCCCTCCAATGGTCTGAGGGACAGTGAACTGGCCCCCTGTCTAGAAAGTTTGAGGACCCCTGCCGTAGATACTCTGCCTTGCAAATTTCGGCTAAAAGCTAGTTACCTGCTTCTCTCTGCACAATTTCACATCTAAAATGGTGAGCTAATATCCATCCTTGGATGGATATTAAAATCCATCCTATTTACCTCTTCCAGGCACATAAAGATCTCTTATCTAGGATGTTTTTATTCCATTGAGTACTTTCTGCATGTGTGTATCTTAGAATAGCCCAGAAAGAATGCCTGAATTACGGCCACTCTTTCTTTTCCCAACCTCTAGTTGATAAATCCATCCAGCGTCCGAGTGGTATATGCTGCTTATTGTGTGTTGGTATTCATCTGAGAACTAAGAGGCATTCTGCTCCTTCTGAAGGATTGTTTTTATCTCGCCACTATTTTCAAATTTATGATCCCCTAAACAAGGCAGCAGGTCCTTGTGTGTTTCAAAGACACGTAAGAGTAAACAAGCCCTGCTTGCATTTTGATATGTTGGCTAAAGTGCTTTTTGTGGCAGGGAAATGGAAGGGAATTAATTAATGAATTGTCCTTTCCTGGATGCTTTGTAAATTATTTACATAATGCGCCATAAATTTGAATTAGATTCCTCTCTCGTAAAGAACCCTTTGTAGGGTTTTTTTCCTCATTCATGCATGCATATACTCCACGAAGATTTATATATCATGCCGAGACTGCATTAAGTATAGTTTAAGGTTTGGTAAATGAGTCAAACATGGGTCCCACTCCCGTGGAGTCCGCAGTAACAACATAGGCGACAGGTAAGGAACAAGTAGACAGATAAGTTATTTGATAAAAATTGCAGGAGGGGACAGGAGAAAACCTATGTAACGGGCACAATGAACAATAACTGGGTGACGGGAACTCTTGTACCATGACTCTAGCATTATAAAAAGGATTCATGTAACCAAAATTATTTGCATCCCATAATACTTTGAATTTTTTTAAAAAAAATTACAGGTACCAAACAGCATGCTCTAAGATAGCAAACAGAATATTGGGCTAGAGAAGTAAAGACTGGGTGAAGACAGGACCTTACTTTGGAAGAGCAGAGAGGGCCAGACTCTGGGCTGAAGCCCGAGGGATTACAGAGGTGTCAGTCTTGCAAAATATAGGGGATGCAAATGTCGCAGAATGCAAAGGTAGCCAGTGTGGCCGAACGCAACAGGTTCGAGGAAAACGTCTCGGGATGAGGTCAGAGAGGGTGTCTGGATTTTACTCCAAACGCAATAGTTAGAATGCGGGGCATATCTGCTAGAAAAGAAGAAATCACATACATTTTATAGTCTTAAAAATACTTTGAGACCATTCTCGGAGACCATTGTAGAGTCTAGCTGAGGAACAGTCATGGGTTGGGCAGTGGGCGGGGCAGGTGCATGGGGAAGAGGGAAGATTCAAACTATCTGTAGTCCCAGTCCTGAGAAAAAGCTCGCAAGACTCGCTTCTGGGTGGTCATGTGGGTGTTAAGGGAAAGAGGCCAATTTCTGTTGGCACCCGTGTCTCTGATTCCAAATAAATAGGTGTGCTCAGGCATGGCATAAGGAAGAAGAGGAGAGGGTGTGTTGGTTTTAAAGAGAAATCAAGCATTTTGTTTCGGATAAGTAAATTTTGAGAAACCTGGGAAGGGGTGAGGTTATGAATTTCTTTTAGATTGTATAATATGTTCACTCCTCCCCCAATCAACAAAAAAACAAAAAACTCTAGACTTGAATTAGCAACTAAGTACCAAGTCGAAACATAAGTTATGGTGGTGAAAAAACAGTAACAGTAACAAGGTGACAGTGACAAGGTGACAGGTGGTCCTATTTTACTGACCGCCCACTCTCTGCCAGGTACAATAGGAGCCTCACAGCCACTGTCCTTTGGACGGGTCCCACGGTGAGCTCAGGCTTCTCTCCAACTCTCCTGGAAACTCTCTAAAATCTCTCCGCGTTAGCATGCACAACCATTTTAAAACTAGTAGCACTAATTTTAAAACAAATTTGAATAGTACCTCTAAGAATGTCATGAGTTACATTTGGAATGGCTAAATTTGCTTAAGCAAAGGAAAGAATAAAAAAAATCAGTCTTTTGATCATTGTCTTAAGTGAAATCTGAACATATCTGAAATTTGAGTTAAAGGCTCATGCAATACACCCCCCACCCAAAAAAATGATACATGTTTCCAGGCTTGCCAGTCGTTCATTAGCAGATGCTTGTAGCCACTCACGTCCCTGCCTCTCCTCCTCCTGCAGTACCTCGCTGCCAGGTCTGCAGCCTGCCCGGAATGCACTGGCCTGGCCCTAGATTTCTCCGCCTTGTCCTGGTTGTTCTTTGCACCACGATGTCCTCAAGTCAGTGTTTGCTACGTGAATGAGCCACAGGACACTGGTGCTCTGAGCGGCATTGATTTTATCCTTTAAAAATGCTCTTCTGAGAACGTGAATTGCTAGGTTAACCAAATTCTGCACGCCTCTCTGCTGCAGGGCCACTCAGAACAATAATTAACATGACGGACATGGTACGTTCCACGCAGCTGTTTTGGTCTCGGAATGACCAAATGGAATCTCACTCAGTGGAATTTGTAGGTTCCCAAGTCACAGCAATCAACATCTGCATTACTCCAGGGAATGCAGTTTAGGATAGCTTATCTGACCTTTTAACTAGAATACCAATTCCCTTTTTAAAAAAAAAAAAAAAAAATTTTTTTTTTTGGAAAGAGGTGAAGTATATGAGTAAGGAAATTAAAAATGTGAAATAAGGTAAACTGTAGAAGGCGTATGATGCTGGGGTCGGTTTTCAGACTTTTTTTTTTTTTTTTTAGCTGTGAAACTTCTCTACTGGGCGAGCTGAAGAAGTCACTTCTTTTTTATCTCTTCATCTACAAATGGGATAATATTATCAAACTCTCTTAATTTTGCATGGATATTGTGAAAATAGACATAACTACAACACTTGGATGTGCTTTTTAGCTTTGGGGAGCCGAGGTGTTATATAAATCCCGGGCCTTGTTTATGCTGCGGTTAAAATAAGCAGTACAGCTCTTCTGCTGGGCAGCCCTCAGATAACATTGTCAGCGAGTCAGAAGAGGCTGAACAGAACCACTTCTCCGAGTTAAACCCGTTCCCCGACAGCTGGCTGGTGGGTGGGTTGCTGAGCTCCAAGATTTGAAGTGGCATTTACAGAAGACCTTATTTTGAGAAGGCACCACGGGGAAATTATAACAAGTGTTATTTAACAGTTCTAATTATGATTTTTTTTCTCTCTCTCTCTCTCTCCCTGCTTTTGTATCTACAATTGGGTCCAAATTAATATTTATTTATACTAATAATAGCAGGCCCAGATGGAGTCTTACTATGTAACAAGCACTGCTCACAAAGGGCTTTGCACGAACTAACCCATTTAATGTTCCTGATACACCCTAAGAGGCACACACGCTTTTATCCTCATTTTAATGGCTGTGAAATTGAGGTTCTGAGAGGTTAAGGAGAAGTATGTCCAAAGTTCTAACTCAGGCAGTCTAGCTCCAGAGTTCAGACTCTTACCACGTGGACTTTTATCCAAATTGCAATGCATCCCTTGAGCAGTCTGCAGTCTGGTGTATATTCACACCCATTTCCTTTACCTTTGCCTTGTAACTAACGCGCAATTTGACGTCCCGCTATTTGGGGGTTGCAGGAGGCCCTTTGTCAGGCCTCAGGAGAGGCAGTGGAAGTTGGACTCCCTGAAATGCAATCAAGCTTCCATTTCCCACGTACCAGAGATGTGTGGAGAGTGTGTGGAATTTGAAGAACTGCTAAAACTTACAACGTTATTCTTTAGGCTTGGGTGATTTCTTTCTCCAACTTTCTGGAGTGTCTTTGAGTTCATGCGCATTTTTCTCTGTGTGATTATATCTTTTTTTGATTCAACAGATGTTTAGGGAGCCCTTACTGTAAACCGGCACTGTGCTTGTTACAGGGGGCATAGTGGTGAATTGAGCTGATCAAGTCCCTGCTCTCAGTTAAACTCTTTTCTATGAGAGGTACTGGCACTCCCTAAGTAAAAAAAAAAAAAAAAAAAACTCGTTAGCTCATTAGTTAGTGAGTGGTGGATGTGGGGTGGGCATGTGCTTCTGTAGACAGACAGGTTAGCAAAGGTCTCGGTGAGGTCACAAGAAAGAGCCAGCAATGTGAGTATCTGGGGTCAGGCCCACCAGGCAGAGAGAACAGCAGATTCCAGGAGCAAGTTACAGACCCAGATGTCTTTGGAACACAGGAGAGCGTTGGGGGTGCTGCGACAAGATGAGGTCCGACAGGTGGGCAGGGGAATGGGGATATGGAATCACTTAAACCACGATCTGGAGCAGGCGTCCTCAAACTACGGCCCGCTGCCACATGCAAGTGTTTATGTCCGTTTGTTTTTTCACTTCAAAATAAGATACGTGCAGTGTGCATGGGAATTTGTTCATAGTTTCTTTTAAACTATAGTCCGGCCCTCCAACGGTCTGAGGGACAGTGAACTTGGCCCCCTGTTTAAAAAGTTTGAGGACCCCCAGATCTGGAGTTTGCACCGTATTGCAAATGCCCAGTAGTAAGGGAGGGTGTTCGCATTTCAGAAGATCACACCGGCCACCGCATGGTGTCAATACCACTGCTTACCACGATGTTCAGTTTTCCGTGTCAACTGGACTGGGCTAACGGGCGCCCAGATGGCTGGTGGTAAGACATTTCTTCTGGGTGTGTCAGGGAAAGGGGCTTCAAAAGAGACTCGCACTTCAGCCAGTGGGCTGGGTGAAGAGAGATCCACCCTCACCCACATGGTGGGCACCTCCAACCCAAACAGAAGAAAAAGCGTGGAGGAAGGAAAAATTCTCCCCCTCTCTCTCTCCTTGAGCTGGCATAGCCATCTCCTCCTGCCCTCGGCCATCGGAGCTTCCGGTCCTCGTGACTTCGGATGCTGAGATTCACACCTGCAGCGGTTCTCACGCTTACACCTTCCCAGTTCTCCGTCCTTCCTCCTTGGAACTGCACCCCCAGCCCTCCTGGGTGTCCAGCCTGCAGGTGGCAGAGCCTGGGACTCTGTGTCTGCAGTCGCCTGAGCCAACCCCCATAATAAACGTCCTCCTGCGTGTCTGCACGTAGCACGTCGGTTCTGCTTCTCCGGGGAACCGTGAGGGATGCAGAGGCTCTCGGGCTCCCGGTGCGTGAGCGGCGATGGTCGTGGGCTGCCATGGAGGGTCGTGGTGGTGAGGAGCGGACAGCACCAGTTGACCAGCGTGCTGCCTGTGGAGCCGCCTGCCCTTGGCGCTGGATTGGACGTGTGTGGCAGGTGGAGTTAAGGGTGGCAGCTTGTGAGAGGCGTGGAAGACCTTGTGCTATATGCCTCGGGTCTCGCTCCACTGAAGCAGCTGTAGACATGAGGACATCCCAGCCAGGGACTAAACTGGAACTGCGCAGCCTGGGCTGGTTGACCTTTAGGGTCCAGCCCTCTAACCCTCGTTGTGCGTCCATGTCCTTGCCGTGGTCTCACGGTGGGTGGGGCTTCTCGCTCGCTCTCCCGCCGTCTTTGAGCTTGAGCGTGCTTTGGCCAACGCGGCGTTAGCAGAGGTGAAGAGGAAATGAAAATGTGCTTGCAGGCTGGGTGAGTTGTCCTTCTGCTTCTGCCATCATTATGAGAAAAACATGTCCCTGAGGCCGCTGGTCCCAGAAGAACAGGAAGCACGTGGAACAGCCCTGAACCCAGCCTGGAGCGTGGAGCACGTCCCGCCGACCCCCTGAGCCCAGCTGACCCCCAGGTCCCAGGCTGCCCGCAGCAGAGCATCGGGGCTGCCCCCCAGGCAGGGATGGGGGGTCACGCCCTTCCCGTTATGTGCCGGGGGCTGGCTGGGGTGGAGCCGGCCAGAGACACATCCTACCCGCCATAGGAATGGAACAGATGAGGCTGATGGATACAGATAAGCCCTTTTGTTGCTTTGCTTAAGCAAATGTTCTGAACCCAGAAAACCACAAGGACTCACAGGAACTACAATTTATGTCCTTTAGAGAGATGGTGTGACAGTAGGCTAGCATAAAAAGACCCCTTGGTGCCATTTTAGTCTTTTCCAAGGTATCTGCCTAAAATATTATGTTCCCTCTCAGCGACCTCATAACCTGAGACAGCATAATACGATTCTTATGAGGCAGGTCCTTGGAATCGGATGATGCTGGTGTTGAATCTTGTGTCGGTTCTTTGCTAGACCGGGCATGGGGTGTTTTGTTTCATGTCCCTGAACTTCAGTTTCCTTGTTTATAAAATGAAGCGATGACACCGCCCCTCTTCCCCCCCACCCCCCACTGGGCTTGGGGAGGAAGGTAGGTTTAATCCAACAGTGTATAAAATCACCTAGAGCGGTGCCCGGTACAAAGTGATACTCAGTGTTAGCTGTTGTCTTCATGATGGTGGCCGTGATTGTTGCTGTCGTTGTTAGGGATGAAGGTGAAGAGGTCAGACTCTAACCTCTAACTGTGCCTCAGTTGCCAACCTAGAAAATAAGAATGATGACTGTGCTTTTGAAACCGGTTTGATGATGAAGTCATTACCGTGGACACTTAAGGTTCCTACCTGGGTCTCTTTAAGCATGCCTAGCGGGGTCTTTGTTCAACAGTTATTGGGCAAATGTTAGGAAATACGGGGAGAAGGAGGTAAGAGAACTTGGCCCGGAGCTGCCATAGCCTATATGATGTATGCTGTATACCAACAACCAGAGGAGATTCAGACATTTATAATATAGCGACTGGGTAAGACCAAAGTTTGGAAGAAGTAGAGCATTACCAAGAAGCTGAAATAAATGGAACAGCAAAACCGAGGGGCTTGTTCCCGTGGGAAAGTCCTTTCTGGGGTGGGAGAGTTAGTTCTGTGATGCCCACCTTTTGATTTCAGGACTGCGGTGGGCTAAACCATGTGCTCCCTGGCCCCAGGTCCACCCTAAACCCTAAACCCAGGCACCCGTGAATGTTGACTTTCATGGAGGAGCAGACTTCGAGGTTGTGGATAAGGATGAGAGACGAGATTGTCCTGGTCATCGTGCATATGAAATCACAAGTGTCCTTTTGTGAAAGGGGGTGCGGGGTGTGTGCTAACTGCATCAGGGACAGTAAATACAAAAGAGGGAGGCTGGAAGGAGGCAACAGTTTGGGGGGCGATGTGAGGAAGAACCACATGCAAGGAGAGGCGGGCAGCCCCGGGATGTTCGAAATGACGGGGGGGAACAGATTCTCCCCTGAAGCCCCCGGGGGGAACACGGCCCTACTAAGGCATCAGTTTCATACTTCCAACCTCCAAAAATTAAAGATAACACGTTTGATGCTTTAATCCAGTAAGTCTGTGGTAATGAATTACAGTGGCAATAGGAAGCAGGAGCAAGTACCTCACCAGGTCAGCTGTACGTGTGAGGTCTCTCAAGTCAGGTAGGCGCCCAGCCATCACCTGCAGCCATATTCTTCCGTCCCAAGCCCTGGCTCCTAAGCAGACATCGACTGTCTTTTCAACCTTAGTGGGTCCATGCCATTCCTGTTTCTAGGACTCTCAGAATCTTCTCCTCTTTTATAAGGCGACCATCTTGGCAACTTGCCTTGCTCTGCGAGTTAATCGCTCCTCTGTGCCTTGTTTTGGCCTCGAGAGTACCGGGTTTCAGACCAAACGCTCCTGCGTCTTTATTAAGTATCTCATCAAACAGCCACCATGTCCTCTGAGATGACTCACCCCCTCCCCCAGCAGGTTTTGAAAAGCCCTTCAGAACAGCCGTCATTCCACGGATCTTCTTTGTGCTCAAGTTGCAAATGCGCAGAGACTCGCGAAAGAAAAGGTGCGAGGCGTTATTTCTTCAGTTTTGCACCTTTTCTCATCAACCTTTTAAGCACTTAAAGGGATCTTTGCGTGTTTGACTAACTTCGGATTTTGAAAGCACAAGGAAAGCACTTGAGGTTTGAAGTTTGCCTGGGAAAGTGATGAAACGCGATTGGAAAGCATTCAGCCCGGTATGGTTCATTGAAGAAACCTGTTTAACTTTACAGCACAAAAGGCTTCTAGAAATATTAGCTTCCTCCTCTCCAGCACTACTGAGAGAACACCTTGAAGGACATCCGGAAACAGTGCAATGTCCATTTTGATTTTGTCTCAGCAGTGAATTAAATCTGATACCAATGAAGCAGTGAAAATTCCAACCAAAATTTTTCTCTACGTTTTTTGTTTTTCCGCTTTCTTCTCTACTTTGTACTTCGACATCTCATCCTGCCAAAATGGCATAATTAACTACGTACATGTTCGTATTATTGATAATTATATTGTGCATTATTAAAAAGTGTTTCTTTATAATCTCAATATATGCAGTAATAGCGGCTGTACTTCCTGGGCGATTATACTGGAATTTATCCACACTTGTCTGCACCAGCACAAATTGGTGGCAGAATGCGAGGAACCAGAGGTGTAGGTTGATAAATCCGAAACTGGAAGTCAGATGCTCAGGAAAGGGGCTGGAGTGGGCTGGTGCGTTTTCCTCTGGTAATTAACCCTGGCCCTCCTCTAATTAAAGGGCTCTCCGTGGAGGATGGATCGATCTCATCCGCCCTCCTGGGTGTGCGCTGATTAGCAATGAGGGCCTCCCACGGCTCCCTCACTCCTGTCGGGATCTTGGGCTACTCGGGTGTTCGTTGTGGCTGCATTCAGTATAGACAGCAAGGACACGGGCTGCTTCCCTGGTTTCTCTCCTGACCACGTTCGGGCTGTATTTTACTTTTTTAATTTTTTTTTTAATTTTAGCATATTATGGGGGTACAAGTGTTAAGGTTACATATATTGCCCATGCCCCCCTCCCCCCTCGAGTAAGAGCTTTAAGCGTGTCCATCCCCCAAACATTGCACCTCTTACTCGTTGTGGTTGTATATACCCATCCCCTCCTCCCCCCTCCCACCTGCCCGACACCCGATAAATGTTACTCCTATGTGTCCACTTAGGTGTTGATCTGTTAATACCGATTTGGTGATGAGTACACGTGGTGCTGGTTTTTCCATTCTTGAGATACTTAGTAGAATGGGCTCCAGCTCTATCCAGGAATATACAAGAGGTGCTATGTCACCATTGTTTCTTAAAGCTGAGTAGTACTCTATGGTATACATATACCGCATTTTATTAATGCAATCATGAATTGATGGGCACTTGGGTTGTTTCCACAGCTTTGCAATTGTGAATTGTGCTGCTATAAACATGTGCATGTGTCTTTTTCATAAAGTGACTTTTGATCTTTCGGGTAGATGCCCAGTAGTGGAATTGCTGGATCAAATGGTTAGATCCACTTGTATCACTTTGAGGTGTCTCCCTATTGCTTTCCACAGAGGTTGAACCAGTTTGCAGTCCCACCAGCAGTGTAGGAGTGTGTTCCTCTCTCTCCGCATCCACACCAGCTTTGGTTGTTAGAAATAGGAGAGAAAGTGCCGTTATGAGAACCAAGCTTCTTATCTACCCGTGAAACAAAAAGGAAGACTTTGGAGTCTTCTTATTGGTGAGAGTGGATTTGTTTTGCTAAATCACAGACTACAAGAGGGCCACTAGATGTGAACCCCATCCCGAATTTGTGTCCTCCCAGCTCATGCTCGTACTTTCCTCCCGATAGGACAGGCAAGCCCTACTCATACCAACCTGCGACACCTCCTCCCTGCCACAGCTCGTGCTGTGGCTCACAGTAATCAGCTCCCTCCTCCATCCCCCGTGAGGGAAGCCGGGGGCCCTAGGGAGACTGCTGAGGACCCAGTGGGACGGGTGCTGTCAGAATAACCAAATCAAAATTACTCTCGGAGAGCCTGGGTCCTAACCCCACAGCCTGTGCCCCGAGGTTTACAGTCATCATCTTCTGCAGCCCTTGTGCTCTTGCAAAAGTAATTCAGGGTCTTGAAAGTTGGCCCGTCCAGGTACAGAGGGAAGAGATGAGGGCCTTGATCGCAGTTTAAGGAGCAGCTCACACGCAGGCAATAAAAGGCATCTAGGATGAAAAGAAAACAAGAGATTTGTAATTATTTGAGACCGTTATGTGGAAGAGTCAAATGGGAACAGTATGGACAGGATGCCCTTTTCTTGAAGAAAGCTTAGTAAAGTGAAGTTGCACTGTAGTTCCTTTTAACCTACAAGCTGCCTTTAGAAATGAATCCAAGGGAGATGAAATTTCATTGTTTAACTTAATTCCCCGATAATGCAGACATCGATTAGCATGCATTAAAATTAGAGCTGCATCATATTAAAACAACATAGAACACTTCTTGCAGGTATATGTCTTCAGCCTTGCCCCATGGACCGATAGCAATTTTATGGTTAACTTCCAATCAGAAGGGTTTATTTAGCCCAGACACCTGCAACTAAAATTTCATCTGGTTTCTCTCGTTAGCCCAGTGTTTCTTTAACATTCGAGTCCATGAAAATCACTTCAGTGCTTTGCATACATGAAACCATCTACACTCTACTTTATGGACGATTTAAGGAAAATTTGAAGAGTAATGAACTTTATACAATTTCTGCTTTTAGCTCTGACTCTGGGATGGAAATCCCCCTGGGAAAATGCAACTTCATTGTGATGTAAATAGAGACTCTGGCCCTACAAAGTTAATGGGGTCTGTATTGAAATGTATCTTTGTCCTGGGTTACAAGTCATTTAGTTGAGGTCAACAGCTTTACAGAGTGCCTATTTTCACTGTGAATTTTAAGTACACACACGATTTCTGAATATGGTATCATGTTCGAAATACTTCAGATAAAGCTACTGCCCTGATGCCTTCTCCCTTCTTGAGAAATGACCACCATTTCAAGCTGAATGTCCTTCCAAACCTCTTTCTATGCTTTTATGTACACATTCATGCACACATAAAACCTATATGGAATGTTTGTGATTTTTTTTTTTTTTTTGCAACATAAACGGTTTCATTCTGTAGCTCTTGTTTTGCAACTTACTTTTTCCTTGATCAACAATAATTCTTGAGAACTACCCAGGTCTGTATGCATAGAAGTAGCTCATGCCTGCTGATTGCCACATAGTTGCATTAATCAGAATAGTGTAGGCTATGCTGCACAACGTTCTTTGAAGCTTCGGTGACTTAGCATAGTAGAAACATGTTTCTCATTCATGCAAAGGTAACTTAGGGTTGGCAGGGATGTCCTTTCATGTGTTGACTTGGGGATCCAGACTTCTGTCATTTCGAGATTCTCCATGACAATGCATGGCTTCCAGGATTAACCTGGAAGGAAGAAGAGAAGAATGAGGAAAAATACTGACTCTCTTAATTTGTTAACTTTTCATCTGGCAATAAATTGAGGTTTAAATACATGTTACTAATATAATAGAAAGAATTCCCGTAGTTCCTTTACTAAGCTTCCCTAAATATTAGCGTGTTATGTAGCCACAGTACAGTCATCAAAACCAAGAAATAAACAGTGATGTGAACCTATTAACAAATACAGACCTATTCCATCAGTTGGCCCATCAGTGCCCTTTCCTGGCATGAGTAATACGTTGTGTAGGGTGGCCACGTCTTCTTGAATCTCCCTTAATCCAGAGTGACTCCTTACATTTTCTTAGTTTTGTATGGCCTTGTCATTTTTAATAAATACTGGCCAATTATTTAGTAGACTGCTGGTCAGTTTGAGTTCGGCTAATGTTTTCTTGTGATTCAATTCAGATGGTACTTTTGGGGTTTTCTTTTAATTGTGGAAAGAACAATCAACATGAGATCTTTCCTCGTAACAAAATTTCAGGTGCACAGTACGCCATTGTTAAGTATAGACACAATGTTGCACAGTGGCTCTCGAGAATGTATCCGTTTTACATACGTTAAACTTTGTATCCATTGAGCAACATCTCCTGTTTCCCCTAAACTCCAAGTCCTTGGCAATCACCATGCTATGCTCTGCTTCTGTGAGTTCAAGCATTTTAAAGACCTCCTGTTAGTGGAATCATACAGCATTTATTCTTCTGTGACTGGCTTATTTTACTTAGCGTAATGTCATCAGGGTTCATGCATGTTGTCACATGTGGCAGGATTCCTTTCTTTTTGAAGGCTGAACAATATTCTAACGTGCATATGTAGCACATTTTCTTCACTCATTTATTTATGGACATTTAAGCTGTTCCCATGTTGGCTATTGTGAACGTTCTGCAGTGAACATGGGAGTGTGGAAGTTTATAGCTTTAATAATTTTTTACACCATTTATGTGTCTTGTGATGATTTCTCTTGACTTTTCTCTGAATTTTCCTTTTTGAGGGGATTAAAGATTAAATAAATTTATAAATATTAGGAAAACAAGTGGTGCTAGGAAAGCCAGACATTCACGTGCAAGAGGTTATGCTTTTGGACATGAAACCATGGAAGTTATGCTGGCTGTTCTCAGCGCATCTCTTGGGAGGTGTACAATGTTGGCATGTCCCGGTACAGGTGATGTTAGTTATGCATTTGGTTAAGGTAGTCTCTGCCATATTTCTCCCCTCTCTCCTATAAGGCTTCTATTTTCCCTGCATATTAAATAAATGCAGAGATACTTTCAGACTATGCCAATATCCTATTAACTGTCATGTTGCCCACACATTTTAGCATCCATTGATGATTCTTGTCCAAAGCTATTATCATTGTGACGTTTGCCAAACAGCGATTTTCGGTTAATATTGCCACCAACACTACTTTATTAATTGGAATTAATTTAAATTTTAAGTTATGTTATTCTGTCAGCTTGGAACTCATGGATACTTCTTTTATCCTATGGACTATAATCCGCTACTGTCATTATTTATTTTCTTGCAAAGTGTCCCAGATTTGTCCGTTTGTAGCACTTCAAGTCACTCTTCTGTCCTCCCAACATGCCTCCATCCTTTTCTGAGCACTTTCCTTATTTTCTGCCCTAAGAGGTCCCAGCTCATCAAGTACTTTTTCTGTCGAAGGCTGGAATCAGCAGTTTGTCCAAGGATATCTGGCTCCTTTTATTGGAGAACGTTATTTAGACTCTGGGTTCTGCATGCTGAGGGCACACACTTGCTCTCAGCGGCTTCTGAGAGAGAGAGAACGCGTCAGCATTCCTGATGGCCAGAGCTCCAGCACGGGTGCCCAACCTAAGAGTACGGGACGCTGAGCAATCTCTTTCCTGGGTTACCAGAAAAAAACAAAGCAGTGTGATGGACAGGTGGCATGGCCACCTCTGCAACAGAATCCCACCACGTGGAGACCCCTCTGTTTATTGAGTCACATACCGTGTTTTTAATTGTTCGTGCTTAAAACAACTCTGCGGGGTACTCATTTGAACCTGCCTCCTTGCTCACGTTCCCAGTAGACCACCCCTGCTCACCCACCCCTAAGAAATATAAGAAGGTGAGGACGGCTTCCGATATAGCCACGGTGATGTGTTTTCCGAATTTCATTGAACACCGTCCGTGAAACGCCTGTGCCCACGTATATCTGGGGGTCTGTCCTCTTTCTGGTTTGCCGCGAGCTATTTTTCCTGTATAACCACCTCAAGTCGATCGTGACAGGCTGGTATGTCTGAAGCTCAAACTCTAGTCATTTTATTTTTAGCCCAACTTCCTTCCTAATGAACCTAAAACTAGAGAAACTTCCCTTCCAGAATTGGACTCCGAGGAGCTTGGTTTGCCACGGCCTTCTCTGAACCGCTCACCTAAAATAAACCTTTCTTGTTAGCAAGAAGAAAATCATGGGCTCTAATAGCATATTTTTTTTAAAAAAAAAAAATAAGCATGTCGTCTGAATCAATAGAAATACGAGGCTGTGAGTAGTGTTAATAAAGCTGTGTCATTTGTACAGACCGTGGCCACGGAAAATCTGGATTGGAAGTCTCATTGCTGACAGGTCCCAGTGAGCTAACTGGGGGGACGCAGGAGGCAGGTGCTCTTAGGAGAGGGAGAGAAGAGTGATGTGGACTGAAATTACATTTTTTTTATAGTGATGGAGGGAGGAAAAAAAATATGTTACTTTTCACGCCTGTATGGTAGGCAGCTTTATTTAAATGTAAATTGCTGCACTCTATCGACGTAGATATTTATTTGAGAAAATGATGAAAGTAAATTTCAGTTACTCTGCTTTTATCATAATATCTTTTTCTCCGGTCAAGTAATATGCCGATAAAAGCGAGCCCGGGAGTGTTTTTTCCCCACTTCTGGGATGGGAGCCGTAGCTTCCGTCTCATTTTACTGCGCACGTTTCCGCGCGACGGTCCTCCCCTGCGCTGTAGCGCCAGCTGGTCCCTCCTGCACTGGGGGGCCCCATTACCTCTAGGGGTGTCAACGTCAGGGCGTGGAGTCAGCCATGGGGGTGTCTCGTGTAGGCGACTGATAGAGAGGGAGCATTCGTGGGCAGCCGCCCGTGCCGGCAGAGAGAGAGTTCTCGCCCTCTGCACGCGGGAAGGAATTCGAGTTCATAGGCACGAGAGAGGGAAAAGAGTTCACACACAAGATATGAGCAAAAGCAGAAGGGTTTACTGAATGCAGAGGACACTCTTACAGAAAAGAGAAGAGCGGAATGACCGAGAGAGGACAGTGGCACCTACCCAGGGGTAGGGTCTGTCCTGTTATGCTAATCCCTAACGAGATGCTGAGCCGAGGGTGGAATGGAATATCCGTGGCTTTTCTGGGAAACGGGTGGAGAGTCCTTAGAGCTGGGGGCCCTCCTCTTTCTGGACCTTATAGGGAAACTTGCTGGAGCTGCTGTGGCCTTCGTAAGCTGTCATGGTGCTGGTGGCTGTGAGTTTTACTGTGTTAATGAGGGTAGTTCATTTAGGGGACATTGTCCCCTCACCTCACCCGCACACTTGCCCCGGTTAAAGGAATTCCCCTTTTTACCTCCGGTAAAGATGTTATGGCGAAAGTAACTACAGGGTCCCGGCTGGTTACGTTTGTCTTAGCTGAGCACGACCACATTCTTGTGAATCTTTCCTAACCTCTTGGCCTTGTCCTGCCCTAACTGCCTGCAGGCATCCGGCTCCCATCTCAAGGAGATGAGGAAGGAAGGGCAAGGAGCCGGGCAAAGAAGTGGGTCCATGGGAGGCCAGCCGCAGAGGATGCCCAGCGAGCTCTGGAGCAGGCGTGGTGTCACTGAGTTGAGCCCCCTTGAGACGAAGAAACCGGCCTTGTGTTCTCCCTCTCATCCGCGCACTGGCGGTGGTTTGGGGCGGTTTGCGGGAAAGGCATGCCCTCCCAGGTAATGCCGGGAGAGGCGGCTCCCGTCAGCCAAGGCAGGTCTTGGGAGAAGGGCGAGCCGTGAGATGTTAGCATCGACCATCTCAGTGGATAAAGGAGCATTTGATTGGTCCGTGGGTTTACAATCTGGATTAACCACATTATTCCAAAGGCTGCCAGACACATGCCTTTCCATGGGCAATGGTCAGGACCATGCCTTTGAGAAGCAAGTACGTGTCCACCAGCAGTGCCGGCAGGAAGCTAGCGTCTCACTGTCTATGGTGGAGTGGAGAGCGTGCTTTTGAACTTAGGGACCTAGGGAAAAGTGTATTTGTTGTGTGTAAAAAATAATAATAATAATAATAATCTGGTTTTCATTTGTTTGTTTTTGGAAAAAACAAATCCTGTATTATGAATCTTACTGTAAAAACGACTTGTAAGTATATTGTTTTAAATTGCACCTGCAATAATAAGCCAGCCTCGTGTGTTCTCAGGGTGAATGTCCGTGTAATGGATATCGAGTATGTTTTATAGATTGGAGCCTTTATAATACTCTATTGGTATCCCACCGGCCTTTTATCCCTTTGATGAAATGCCCATTAACACTTACAAATTAGAGAGATGGCGAGAGTTATTTAAAGAAGTCAACAAGACAGCACTCCTAGTTTCTATCTCCACCATTCCACGTGTATTTCGCTTCCTTTCCTCTATATGCAGCTACAATTGTTAGGCCTTAATTAGAACGTTAAACGCTATAGTTTCCCTTTATGAAGCCAGCAGGGTTTTTCTTCGCTGTGAAATGAGCGATTCAATTACCCTCCTCCTAATGGACAAAGTGTAATTAACATTGTCTTGAGGCTAATTTCCATTTACGCTGCCATGCCTTATAAGCCGAACATCACTCTCTGGAAAAGTCAGTGTGTCACTTTTATTAGCCTGGTTTGCACTTTAACACCGAGAAAATTAATTCCGAGCCACATTAGCACCCTTACCTCCAGATAGGATGGAATTATCTGACCCTGTCCTTCATGAAGTCATGTCATCCAGGAGCGAGTTGCACGTGGCCGCGTGAAAAATGAGATCACCATCTGACGCGGAGGCGGCTATCGTGCGGCAGTGCCGGGGAGGGGATTTCTTTCACCGTTTCCCCGTGTTCGCTCTCCAGACCGAGAGCTCCAAGCCTGGGAGAGGTGGGATCGCCAGCGAGCGCGTGCCCCTAATAGACGCCCTCGACCCATTAGCGAATCTCTCTACCCAACGATTCTCTGCGTTTTGCATTTTCTACTCCCCAGCCCCCCCACCAAAAATATCAAGTCAAGGGAACCAAATATTGGTTCTGTAGCCACCGGGGAATTCAGACCCTTTTTCAAAGAGCGTGAAGTGCGGCTCACGACTTCTCGTCCGGGCTTACAGTTTGGCAGTGATGTTTCACGAATCGTTGGAACGCTTTGTTTCAGTTCTCTCCTTAAATAAGTCTTTATTCTTAAAAAAAAAAAGTTCTTTAGGAAGCAGAGGAAGTGACAAAAAGAATCCTCAGCCAGAACATGTATTTTTTTCAAGGTCTGTTAGAGGCACGCTTATTTGATGTACTACCGCTCCACCGAATTTTAGGTACCCTTAGCCGTTGAGAGAGAATTCTATCTCCTGAGCGTCTTTCTCAAACACTAATTAGATGACAAAACATTCGCCCTGTGTATATCGAAAACTGCAACGTGATCTCCCATGAGTCGGAAATGCTGTGTTTGGGCTACACGGGTTTTTGTTTTGTTTTTGTTTTTAATTAAATTTCCTTGCTGAGTTGAACTTCAGGATATTTTACATAAAGTTCTGGATGTCTGGGTTCTCTGGTAAAATTAAAAACTGCCACACAGGCTAGAGCCCTGCTTGATATAACCACCAGGTGACGCTTCTCAGAGGCACTTCCCCGTGCCGTTCCTGTGGCCACAGGACCTACCCTGACCACTGCATCCTGAGCCCCACCTACGTGTGTGTGTGTGTGTGTGTGTGTGTGTGTGTGTGTGTGTGTGTGTGTGTGAGCTTCAATCTAGACAACAAGAAAGTGATGTCTAAATATTGCCCAAAAGTGCCAGGCGTGGTGGCTCATGCCTGTAATCCTTGCACTCTGGGAGGCTGAGGCGGGAGGATCACTTGAGGTCAGAAGTTTGAGACCAGCCTGAATAAGAGCAAGACCCCCGTCTCTACTATAAATAGAAAAATTAACGGGGCGTGGTGGCGTGCACCCGTAGTCCCAGCTACTCTGGAGGCCGAGGCAGGAGGATCGCTTGAGCTCAAGAGTCTGAGGTTGCCGTGAGCTAGGCTGACGCCGCTGCACTCTGCTCAGGGCAACAGAGTGAGAGACTCTGTCTCAAAAATATTTTAAGAAAAAAATAAATATTGCCCAAAAGTCAGCTAGTTGCTAATGGCTGTGACACTTCTGTCGCTTGCTAATTTCTGTGCATTTATTTTGCCCTCTGGATGATCGGGAACTGGCTTTTTGGACCTCTTAATGGTTTCTTTCAGGGAAAACGTTATCCTTTCTAAGGCAAAATTTTCTTTACTCATCTTTATTCCATCTGTCAAGGGATGAGAAGTTAGGACCTGACCCCAGCTGCCCTAAGACCAGATCTGTCTGCGGCAGGACCCGCCCCAGGTCTGGCCCCCTTCTGCTGCCCCTGGCCTGGTACCAGGTGGTGGCCTGGTATCAGGCCTGGTACCTGATCTCTCACCTGGGCTGGATGTCTCTTTGCAAAAGAGAGGTGGATGACCAGGCTACCCGTGCTCCTGTAGGGTGCTCTTCTCCACGGGGAGGTCGGGGTTTTCAGAGATGATGTGAGATGAGCTCTGGGATCATTCCCTGGGTCAGCACTCCTCAAACCTCACCTGCTTCACACCTTGAGTGTCCCTAGAGCAGATGGGTTTCCAGAGCACGTGTGGGGGCTTCCTGGAAAAGTTGTTCATTTCTTAATGTGACACGATCATGATAAGAAAAACACAATATAAGCAATTAAGAAAAAACATCAGACACTAGGTTTGTTTGTAACACCCAAATACAATGTTTTAGAATGAGCAACTTTAGCCTGCATGACCGAGCATAACTTTCAAATATCTGGTTTTTATTCTTGAAATGGCTGCACGAAATCTTTTCTAATGATCCTTTCAAATTCTTCAGAGCATTGACGAGAAGAAGATGAAATTCTTCTACAGGCATTCCAAAATGCACCACAGTTGAAACTGCACCCTTTTCTTTCCTTCACAAATGTGAAACTGAAATTCTATGTGGCGGTATGAGTAGATCTCTCATCGAATAGAGGTTTTTCAGATCAGACGTCTCAAAATAATGATGAAGCCCAGAATTCGACACAAATGCCTCTAAGTGTGGACCTCATAATCGAGGGTAATAAATCTCTCTCTCTAAAGAGATTCACAAGTGCAAAAGAACAACTATCTTTAGCCATAAAAAAAAATAAAAGGAGAAAGCTGAGAATTTTTCTCCAAAGTTTTTGTTCCACACATACCCTCTGTTTTCTCACATCCATGTTCCAAGACCCTGAAGTTCACCTCTTTAGGATTAAGCCCCCTCCGTGCTGGTCCATGTGCATGGCTTTGGCACCCCGGGCCTTGGGTCCAACTTTGCAGCTCCTCCCGTAAGACTTTGAACTTGAGCTGTGCTCTTGCTTGGACGTCTCAGGCAGTGGGACACCCCATCAGACACCGCCACGGCCAATCTCGAAGGGCACCTGGCGCTGACACATTGAGACTCGCTCGAGTGCATAGCAGTGGTTTTGATTTTGCATAATGAAGCATGATCTACCCAGAGCACTTTGCATAATGTAAGAACAATAAATCAGTTTGGCCTCGCCGCTAATTCTCCGGGCTGTGCATGAGGTAAACAAATCGCATGCCATCCTACTTAATAAAAAAGTTTGCAGGAAGCTAGGAGGCTGGGAAGCTGCTGTTGTACTTTTTAAACAATAAGCGCTCAGCGATTGTTTAAAACTACGGGCGTAAGTGGGCCGCGGTGCGTTTGTATTTACCCCCTTTGTCTGGTGCCGAGAGAAGACACAAAAAGCCACCTCCGCGGAGTGGCTGCATGCCTGGAGCTGATAAAGGTATCACACGCCTGCACGACTTTATCTGGGAAACAGATTTCGATAGCTCGCTCGGATTTAGGTCAGGGGATAATTCCGCCCAAACAGCAAATCTTAATGCCATTGACAAAAGAAGGGACACAAATAACCGGCAAGTTCCATCAATCCCGGGTTTATAGGTAGCTCTCTTTTCATGGATTTTCCGTAAGTGTTCTTGAAAGTTATCTGCAGGGGAAAAAAAAAGAAAAAAGAAAACCCGAATCTACGTTGTCTCCACAGTTTGACAGCATCATTCTCAGAGTTGCCGGTAACCGAGTTTCCAATAACGGAGTTTCCTATAAAAGCTGCTATTCCACGGAATGGTGCCTGGGGAAGCCGGCATTTTATCGTTGGCTAATAACGCAAAGGGAAATTTCACATAGTAGGAAGAGTGGTCACGGAGTTAGAGTTACGTTAATATTGTGCTCTCGAGTGGGCGAATCCTTGACCATTTCCTTTAGCGGCGAGGGAGGGTAGAGACTAAAATACAGGCCGGGGAGGAATCCGGCTGTCGTGTGCTGACGTCGGAAGACCCGAGTCTGTGTTCCAAAAGGAGCAGGTGCATCCCTGCGTGCGGAAGGCAGCACCTGGAATGGGAGGTTGAACTCTTGCTAGAGGAGCCTGGGCCACAGCTTGGTCCACGCGGCTCCTCTCCGCCCTAACCACGCTCGATCTCAGACTCGCTCTTGCAGCCCGCTTGGCTTGCTTGATGGGCTACTTCTGGAAGGTGTCCCAGAATGTTGAGACCCTTCTTGTCTTCTGTTTCCTGCTCGCAGCCTTCTAGACTGCGGCTCTCCTCCAGGGAAGGTGGGTGAGATCTCTGCTTTTTCAACACTTGCTTGAGCAACTCACATGGGACCTAGGACCCGGAAGTGGCTGCTGGGCGAACAGGCAGTGCCAGTCACGCTGACCTGGGTCTCCTTGTTCCACCGTCCCCTAGATTGTGGCACTTGCACTGCCTGGTATCTGTCTAGAGCTGTGGTCCCCAACCCCCAGGCCACAGACTGGTACCGGTCCGTGGTCTGTTAGGAACTGGGTCGCACAGCAGGAGGTGAGTGGCGGGTGAGCGAGCGACACTTCATCTGTATTTACAGCCACTCCCCATCACTCTCCACCCCCCCCCAACCCCAGTCCATGGAAAAAGTGTCTTCCATGAAACTGGTCCCTAGTGCCAAAAAGTCTGGGGACCGCCGGTCTAGAATGATTTTATTTTGCGAATCTCAACTCCGAGAGGAGTTAAGTTTTCTGAGCACTTGGTTCGTGTTTTTAGTTTCTTTTCAAGGTTGGCCAGTGGCACGGAAATAAGCCTGCACTAGGTAGTGAATAAGTATATTATTGTTTAATCACAGCAGCGTTGCCCAAATTTCAGTTGTTCAAGCGTAACCCTGGCGCTTGTTGGTGTTTCTGTGTTCCTATTTCTGCTATAAACTTAATGCTCTTCTTGTAAATAGACTCAACTTTTAATTTAATATATATATATTCCTAATATTACTTTAGATCAGTTTCATTACTGCTACCACCTGCAAATAGGTAACTGTAAAATAGATATATTATAAAGCAAGCAATTCCAGAGCCTCTTCTTGCCAGGAAAAGGCTTATTGCTCTTTGTTAAAAGAACAAAAAAAAAAAAAAAAAAAAAGGAGGTGGTGGGCAGCGTTTGAAGGATGGAAAAGTCATACCAGGCCCAGACTGACATCATCCCTGGGAAGGAAAGAGACGGGCCAGAGGGTTGAAGAGGGAAGACCCAACTCTCATCGTGTAACCTGATGCTAGTTCCATGCAATATCCTTGCACTAACTAAAACTGCTCCTAGTCCCGTCTTCTGAGAAAGTCTAGACCCAAGCATTCCACTACGGGGATGACATTTATTGGAGCAGACACTGTCCCAAGTTCCATCAGCCTGAAGAGCCAGCAGTTCAAAGAGACAAAGCGCCCCCCATTGCCCAGGGCCCTCAAACTCTCATGCCCGTACGACTTCTGGTCTCACCCTCAGCTCTCTGTTTGTCTTATGGGACACTTGGCCGTTGAAAGTTCAGGTTTTTTTTTTTAACTCCACGACTGTGGGACTTGCATGAGAAAGGGGGTATGTCTTCCTTACTGTGGCAAGAACAGAGCATGTCTAAACTAGGGCTACTTTTCACATGTCTGTGATAAGCAAAATAATAAACGCTTTGACTCCTGAATTAGAAGTCGGGTGCAAATACTATCCATTGCAGAGTTTTGTGTCTCACGAATAAAGACATACCCAATTTGTGAAGAACGCCATAGGACCAAATTGTTAAAACGTGTAGACCAGGGGTCTGAAACTTTTTAAATGGGTCCAGTGCACTGTCCCTCAGACCATTGGAGGGCCGTTGGAGAGTGCGGTGCACATTCCACACATGCACACTGTGGGCCCGGGACAAGTCTGCTGCTAAGCAGGACAGGCAGCGGTGGCAAAAACACCGGATGGGCCAGATAAATGTCCTCAGAGGGCCGCAGGTAGCCTGGGGCCGTAGTTCGAGGATGCCTGATGTGGACTTTCAGATTCAGAACTTAATAACTGATCCCAATCCCAGTGAGCCCATCCAACAAAGCTTGTAGGGGATCCTCTAGTATTTCAGTCAGGACTTCCTGAGGCCCCGGTTCCCCAGCTTGCAAGAGGGGTAATTCTCAGATCAGTAAAAACTCCCCAGCGATCTGGTTAAAATGCAGGCTCAGACTGGGCAGGGCGGGCGGGCAGGCCTGGGACCCTGCACTCCTGGCAGACTTCCTGTGGATGTGATCCATCGCTACTGGTCCCAAGACCCTACTTGGTAGGGCAAAGTGCCGTGAGGCTTGGGTGTTTTCTTCCTTGCAGCATCACTCCTGAGATGTCTTAGTCCCTGGCCTCCAACCACCCCCACTCTGCAGAAGAAAAACTATCCTGGGGGACCTGGGTGTCTCTCTTTCCCCAGGAGAGGTCTGGGCAGAACATCACCAGGCAGGGTTCTGTTCCCACCGTCAGCGTTGGTGTTACTAAGCTGAGAATAACAATCCTCTCGAAACCCCTTTGAAGAGAGCGCCCCAGTCTTCCAAGAGCAGGTTGTCTGGATGTCTTGTGTTTTTGTTTTTTTGTTTGTTTTTCCTAACCAACAACACCACTCAATCCCCGTTAAGCATGTTCTGGTCTTTTTTTCTTCAAGCGAGTTTCACAAACGTTATGTAAAAAAAAAAAAAAACTACAGCTTTGGGGAAAATGCACTCCAAAAAAATCTGTCTATGTATGTCTCTGGCATTATAAAACGCAAGCGTTATTCTTTCGCTCCGTTCCTAACCATGAAGGCTTTGAGGCGGCGAGGACGGCGCTGCGTGTCGGCAGGCAGAGCCCGCAGACGCCGTGGCGCGACGCTCAGCAGCACCCGCTTCTGAGCAGTCCCGGTTGGGTCTTGTCAGACTGCAATTATCTGTGATGAATTCCAAAGCAATGCTAATATTTTGACATGTGACCAGATTTGAGGATGAGTTACTAATTCGGGAGCACCTCAGCCTTTTGTTAACGGAACACTTGAGAACCCCGTCGCACGGGGGGAAACAAAAAAGTATGCGCCGTTCCGGCTTCGCTCCAACCGAGAGCTGCGTGACGCCCGTTCACGCGACACACACCCTCCCAGGCACGCAAACGGCGTGAGATTCCAACTTGAGGGATTATAACACACTCCCGGAGGTCAAAGACAAACCCTCAAAATAGGCAGTTTCCTTTCCTTCCATCACTCGATCGATGGAGATTTGCCTAGACCTGTCTCCGATGGCATTTGGGCCCGGTGCCTGGCGGGGCATCGTTTTCCGGGGAAGCGTGTGACGAGATCACGTCACACACGGGTGCCATCCCACGTAACAATGTGGTCGTCTCCCAGATACGTTGTTTATAACTACCTTAATTTTCCAGGAGTCAGCTTCGAGTCCCGAGTCTGAGAACTTGGACTCAAGTGGTACCCAGTGTTCCCTGGGGTTTCCATGGTAACCGGACCAGACTTCCCCCTCCCCCCCCCCGGGGGGCTGGGTTTGTGGTCTCCGTGCAGCTAGTGAGCTTTGGTTAGAGGAACCCACCCTTGACAGCACTTACCTTGCTGGCAGAGACGCAGACGGTAAATTGTTGCCGGAAGAAAAACGAGGAAAGAACAAAGGGGGCAGACCTGGGACAAGCTTATCTGCACACAGGACCACGGCACCAACGGCGGGACCGAGACCTAACAAATCGGGACTCCGGGAAACCGAGCTTGTCAGATTCCTCGGAGAGCCTCACTGCTCGGCCCCCCGCTTCCCCGTTCCGTCCCCGGGCTCGGCGTCACTCGCTCATCAGAGGGAGCCCCTCCCCGAGTTTGCGTTGCTGCCTTCCCTTTCGGGGGGGTGGGGGGCCTTGGTCACATCCTTATCCATCATCACATGGCAGTGGCAGAAGCCCTGTGGTTCCAGCCTTGTAACCAACAAGAGGCCAGGCTGGGACATCGGGGCTGCCTGGAGGTGACAGCCACACGGAGGAGGCAGAGCCACGAGGCAGAGGCGTGCGCCCTGCCGCCCATCCAGCCACGAGTCCAGGATCCCCAGAGCTACATCTTCTCTCGACTGTCAGTTCCAGGAGCCAATAGGCTCCTTTTCCTCTCTGGCTTAATCTGTTTGTGATTGATTTGCTGTCACTGGCAGCTGACCCAATACCGACTATTTACACTTCCTGTCCCAGCCCTCAGGATGCGGCGTTGGATTCCTTTTTTTTTCCAGCATATTATGGGGGTACAAATGTTAAGGTTTCATATATTGCCCTTGCCTCCCCACCCCCCTTGAGTCAGAGCTTCAAGCATGCCCATCCCCCAGATGGTGCACGTCTCACTCATTATGTCTGTATATACCCATCCCCTCCTCCCCCCTCCCACCTGCCCGACACCTGATAGATGTTACTCCTATGTGTCCACTTAGGTGTTGATCCGTTAATACCAATTTGCTGGTGAGTACACGTGGTGCTGGTTTTTCCATTCTTGAGATACTTCACTTCGTAGAATGGGCTCCAGCTCTATCCAGGAATATACAAGAGGTGCTATATCACCATTGTTTCTTAAAGTCCTCTTGATCTCTGAGGTTTCCTGCTCAGCACTTGCTCTCCCCTGCCTTCCCTCAGGGTGAGAGGCAAGATAACAGAGTCTGCCTGCTGGCTTCAAATCCCAGCTCCTCCGCTCCCCATTTGGGCGGCTTTGGGCCAAACCCCAGACTCCTCCATGCCTCAGTCCTACTGTCTGCAAAGTAGGGATATTGTGGTATTCGGGGAAGTGAGTTAAGCACTTGGAAATGTCATCAACCTCATTGTCAGCGGTTCTGGGTCCCAGCAGGAAATAAAAAGCACACCCCATACTGGGTCATCTAAACAGAGGATGGGAAAGGGACACGGGGAAGCACAAAGTAGTGCGTCAGGATCAGGAACAAGGAGATGGTTCTGCCCTTCAGTCTGAAGAAGTGCAGGGAGACTCTGACCCAAGAGGACTGCTGTGTGGATGGCACGGCCGGACAGGAGCCACAATCTTCAGACAAGGGACGCGGCCAGCCCGAGTCCTCTGCAGAGAGGGTGCCGGCGGGAAAACGGAGAATGCGTCACTCTCCCTTCTCTCTGCTGTCTCTGGAATCCCCCTCGGCCCAAACCAAGGAGGAGCCGGGGGCCAAGGGAGCCACGGACGGTCCCAGCTGGTCCGCCTCCGGGCCACCGAGCAGGGCAGGGGAGGGTGGGGAGGTTCTGGAGGGGCAGATACTGGAAGCTGAGTGTCGGTGGTGGTTACCTCTGTCCCACCCTGAGCTGGGTTCTGACACCTGCTGCGTGGGCTTTGCTAATGACACCACCCTCCTCCCTGTGGACCCAAAACCCTTGAGCGGCACAGAGAACTCAATGCTCTGGGTCACAAAAACGGGGGAGTCACAGGTCTCTACTTTTATAAAAAGTTTGCATTGATCATCAATCTGCAAAACGTAACAGATTGCATATAAAAATACAGATGCAAGGCATCTCCTCCGAGACCAGTCAGAGGATGCTGAGCTCACGTTCTCCCCTGGCGACATCTGTTCCTTGCTTTCCCCAGCCCTGGGGCTCTTGTGTGTGTGTGTGTCTGTCTGTCTGTCTGTCTGTCTGTCTCTCTCTCTCTCTCTCTCTCTCTCTCTCTCTGCATTCATGCTCCCTTTCCTTTTCCATGGACACTTGCGTTTGGGAGACCTGCCTACACTGTTAAACTCCCTAAAATCCAGTTTAGGAAGCTGCTTATATACCTGTGCGGGTTATAACGTAACTCCTAGAAACCCAAACAGCTGATGTTTCTGGCAGGGAACAATGATTAGCAACTTCATTTGTTATGCCTTCGTGTGCACTAATGTTTTCAAAATAATTGCTTATTCAGTTAAGGTTTTTTACCTTGATCGAGGATATCACCATAAGAAATTAGCTGATATTCTGCTGTATTGGTGCACTGTTTTCACAAACAGCGCACTAGCAGCCGTGGCAGGCAGGGGCGGATGAGGGCAGGCTCTGGGTGCAAAGTTTCAGGCAGAGATTTCCGGGGAAAAGACCAGCCCCTTGGCAGGTGCCCCGAGCCCCTCACCATTCACCTGCCCAAGGACACGCCCTCCCCAAATTTCTCCCTCTCTTATATCGTCCATTTCTCCCTATCATTGAGAAAATGTGTTCTAGAATATTGTTATGGGTTGAAGAATATCTCTCCTCCAAATTCACATGTTGCTGTCCAAAACCTTTAGTACTTCAGAATGTGACTGGGGACATAAGGACTTTAAAGATGTAACTAAGGTTAAATGAGGTCATATTGGTGGGCACTAATCCAGTACGACTGGTGTCCTTATAAGGAGAAGAGATTAGGACACAGACACACAGAGGGAGGCCCTGTGAAGACAGGGCGAGCACAGTGTCTGCAGGAAACCAACCCTGATGACACCTTCATCTTGGACTTCCAGGCTCCAGAACTGTGAGAAAATTAATTTCTATTGTTCAAGCCACCCAGCCTGTGCTATTTGTTGTAGTAACCCAAACAAACTAATACACATCCCTTTAGAAAATAAAGCAAAATAGTCCCAGGCTCGGTGGCTCACACCTGTCATCCCAGCACTTTGGGAGGCCAAGGCAGGAGGATCTCTTGAGGCCAGGAGTTTGAGGCCAGCCTGGGCAACATAGCGAGACCACATCTCTAAAAAAAAAAAAAAAAAAAAAATTTCAAAAATTAGCCAGGCGTGGTGGTGCGCACCTGTAGTCCTGGCTACTTAGGAAGACTGAGGCAGGAGGATCGCTTAAGCCCGGGAGTCTGAGGCTCCTGTGAGCTATGATGGTGCCCCTGCACTCCAGCCTGGCCCACAGAGCAAGACTCAGTTTACAGAAGTTAAACAAAACAAAAACAACAACCAAAATGTCCCTTAGATGGCCCCTTTCCTCCAGCTACAGCCATTTTTCTGTGAGCATTTTAAAACCAATGTCTCCAGTCCCCTGCTCGGCTCCGTGTCTCCTCTGCACAGTCTGGGCTCGCTGTGGTCCCAAACACTTGACTACAGGAGCCTTTCTCTTACTTTATCATATTAGGGGAGTACAAATATTGTTAGGGTTACATATGTTAAAAAACAAAAAAAAGATCACCAAACTCGTGATTGTGATTAGCTCTGTGATAGGAAGGAAATGATATTCAGTACGCTTCGTCTATATGTGAAACCCTTTATTTCATAAGCCTGGTTGTCAGGTATTATTAGGCTATGCATTAGAAGAGTCTTTATATTTTTACGTCTGAAATATTTTATAATAAAAACAACTGTATCGAAAGAAAAAAAAAAAAAAAGGAGCCTTTCTCATGGCCACCGGCGCTGTCCGTGGTGCTGAGCGGAGCAGAGCGGCATGCCCCTGCTGTCATGGTGCTGCGCCTCGGTGGTACTTACTGAGCCAGTGGGTCTTTCTCGTCCTTCAGGTGCTTCACGTCTTCTTGAGTACCTGGATCGCCACACTCCAAGCTCCCTCTCCCACCACAAGGGCCGCCCCTTCTTGGGGCGCTCAACCCCCAAATCCACAGGCTCCACGCCTCTGCGGTAGCCCCTTTTGCTTTCGTGTCTAAGCTTTGGCTCCCAAGTGCAATCTCCAGCCCTAACGTCCCCATGACTTCCAGACTCCTGTGTCCAACGGCGTGTGGGTTCCCTGCCGATGTCTGTCTACGCCCCTCACACTCGGCGTGGCCAGGTGCAGACAGGTGGCTCTCGTCCTGCCCAGGCTGGCCCCTCCCCATCTCAGCAAATCACCCCAGCGCCGGCCCCGTTGCCCGAGTCAGCGGACGAGGAGTCAACCTGGCCTCTTCTCTGACTCTGATCCCTCACACCCAGATCACATTAGCTGGTCTCCTAAAAATAGTTCCCAAATCTGTCCACTCCTTCCCGCCCCCGGCACCTGCTCAGTGACCTCCTTTGCCCAAACACCAGCACGTCACACCTGGGCCATCGCAACAGCCTGTCACCTGGCTTCCCCGCTGCCACTCCTGGCTCTTCCGTCGTCCCTTCTCCTTAAATACGTCACTCAGGTCATGTCACTTCCACGCTTAAAAGCTTCCAGTAAAATTTAATAAAACACACTGCCACCACTGCAGGGCAAATGCCCCCCCACCGGGTACCGCCTCTCTTTCTCACCTCGCTGTCTGCTGTTGGCTATGCTCAGCTGTGGTTTTTTTTTTTGGTTTGTTTTTTTCCCCTGACGTATTCAGACCTCGGGGCCTTTGCAGCAAAGGTGGGTTCCTGCCTTGCCTGGGAAGTTCCCCCCTGGTCCGCGCACGGCCGGGTCTTCTCCGCGAGGCAGCGGCTCAAGGGGCACCTAGACAAGGAGGCCTGCCGCCGCCACCAGACCAGCTTCTAGCACTCCCTGTGCGGTTGCTGCTGGCGCCTGGCCCAGACCCTCCAGCACCGGGTGTGTCCCGCTAAGGAGGACACAGCCCTGCCTGCCTTCCCCGGAGCATGACTGCAGAGATGCCTGGCCTGGCCTCCACGCAATTTATGCAAATAAGGAACTCTTGTACTCTGAAGGTAATTCCACAAGGAGGATTTCCCAGAATATTTTGGACAATGAAATAAGTAGGTGACTTTCCATTTGTTAGAGATAGAAGACAACTATGGAGGGTCCAGGGTGCTCCTCCATAGCATTGTGATGCATATGTTGAAACATCAGTCTCATTCTTCAGCCACACTCCATTCATTCATTCATTCATTCATTCATTCATTCATTCACTTATTGTGTTCATTCAACGAGTTCCTACCAGGTTGCAATTTTCACAATAGGAGCAGGTGAGCCAGAAGGTAGGGCCCCCCCTACTTGTGTGGAGTTTATCGATCTCTGTGTCAGTCGGGGTTCTCAGCTGTGATCACAGATACTCACCTGGGTGGATAGAGATGGAAGAGGAATGTAATTGAAACAACACTGAGGGGTCACTGTGAACACCTGAGAACCTCGTTTGGAAAGCAGACAGTGGATGAGTCAGGGTCCCCGCAGAGAACAGGTGGTGCGCTCACGTTAGGATGATCTGAAGAGAGTTTAGCAAGGAGTTTGGCGAGGATGTCAGCGAAGTGTGGCAAAGGCAGTAACAACCGGCCCTGGGCCCTTACAGGGAGAAGGGAGAAAGCAGTTGCCAGAATTGGGGGACCGAAAGAGATGTGTGAGAAGGCAGGTTACACTGGCAGGAGCGAGCCCACAAGGAGCCCTGCAAGGCGGCAGCCGGGGTACTGGGTGCCCTGAATCAGGGGAGACCCTGCAAAAAGGCAGACGGGGTACTAAATACACCAATTATGTGGTGTTCCCTCCATCACATCTTTCCTGGCTCTTCCCACGGGATGAACCCGACCAGCAGCCACTCGGGCAAAGGGACTCATTGCTGGTGTCCACACAAGCCACCACCCAGGCCAGCCAGCCAGGGGCCAAGCGAGGGACTGTCCATCTGGAGGGGTAAGTGGCAGAAGGCCAGCAAAGGCAGTTAGCAGGAGGCTGAGTGGCCACCTCAGTAATCACAGCCACAACCACGTCACACAGCACCCTCACAGGGACAACACAACTGTCACCCTCATTCTGGCCACCTTCACTCTCTCCACAATGCAGGATCTGGTCCCTTCTTGCCTGTGACTCCTTTCTGGGGGAGACGGCTAGTGACTAGACTGACAAGCAGGCACGGTAATCACACGTAGTAGTAAGAAGAGCTTCATAGACATTCTTTAAGCAACTGGGAGGTGCACGGATGTGCAGGGGTACTGGGTTATGCAGTCAAGGAACACGTGGAAAGCATGTTGCCGTATCCCTAGGAAGTGCTAATCATAAACGTGATTTTGTTTTTCATTTGCAATCTAGTGCCCGTTCGATATTCTCAAACGTCACAAAGCACCTACTCCGGGTCGGGCGCCTGTCAGCACCCAAGGTGACTTCACTATTGCATAATGAGCTGTATTACAACATGGTGACATCTCAGAGGACGAGACAGCTTCGGCAATAACTGATACTGTCTGCAGAGAAATGTTAGAGCGTGCACTCTAATAAAAAATCAGCCCCCGTTTCTAAGTCCCTTGTGTAGCAGTAAATAGCAATTTATTCGGTTCCAGCACTTTTTGGGGGATGGCTGTGCTGTAACACCACGAGAATCCTGCAGTGGACTTGAAAGTTAATCCGTTAGAGCTCTCTTTATTTTACTTGTCTGCTATTTTACTTGCAAGGAAGAATGCCTTTCCTACTTTGTAATTTCAGGAGTTTCTGCAGAGTCCTTTCCTGAGGATTGAGTTAATTAGCGTAGGATCAGCGGGTCATATCGAGTTCATTATCACCGGGTTGGTGGGGAAACCAAGTACCTATGACACAGTTCCGGCGTGAAGCGAACAAACGTTAGTTCCTTCAGCAAACGTTTCAACAAACACAGACTCCTCAACCGTCATTCTTGGTCCCCAGGTTCCAAGTCAAGATTATCCGGGGCCGTTAGACACCTCGATGCTACCCGAAAGCACTTTGCTGTTCTTTGCGGGAAGACTCGGGTAACGATATCACCAGCGAGGATAATTATGGATTTGACTTAAACCTTACGTTAAAGGCATGTTAGGATTTACTCAGTGCGACCTTATTTATCTACGAAGGTGCAATTGCTAGTTTGGAGCTTCGTTTGTTTCCAAGCCCCTCAGTTTTCCTATTTCTTAGAGTTTTATCATTGACGAAACCGCTCACTGAGGCTGGCAGCTTCCAACGGCAGTGACGCTTCTCCAGCTGGGCAGAATTAAGGGACGTGGGGCATGTGGTTTTTCTGTTTCCACGGCAGCCAGACCCCCACCTTGACCGCAGGTAGGGGAGAGGACACCCTGCCCAGAACCACCGCAGAGGGAAAGGAGGACAGCGTGCAGTTTAGGTTAGGTTGGGGACCCTCCCCGAGAACCGGTGACCACTCCAGCTGTTCTAGGTGAGATTGCGTCTGTCGTTCCACGTCTGTGTGTGAATCTCATTAGGGAGATGTACGGTAAAACTCCGTTTCCTATCTCTGTGCAAACAGAACAAAAAGCCACAGAACACTGTTCCAGCCGCAGTACCTGTTGAGGATTTGGCTTCTGCGATCACCCCAGTGCTGGAAAATGCCATTGGCTTGCTACATCCGGAGCATGGCCTGCTTCGGTAATATTTCCCAAGGTGGAGAGAGCATTCTGTGTTGAGAATTCCAAAAGCCGGATCGGGAGACGTTGGGCATTGGCTCTAGACGTCCCTTCTAAATGTCATCGTTTTAAAAATAGATCTTGAAGCTCACAGCTGCAGGCACGAGGACCGCCCGCCCGCCCGCCCGCCGTGCTCTGGGGCCCGGGATGCGGAAAAACTCGATGACTAACCCCAAATTCGAAGAGTCAGCGAGATATAAATTGATAGCAATTTGTCCACTTCCCAAAGAAAAATCTGTCCGTTGACGTCCAGATTTTTTAGCCTTGGCAATTTCCCGATGCACATTTTTAGAGAAAATGAAACGAGCTACTTAGAAGGCTTCCGAAACACCTTTTCCATTAGGGAGGCAAAAACATAACAAAATAATCCCTAGCGCGACTCACACAGTTTTCCTGCCTTTGATAACCAAGTTTAATGAACGGAGAAAAATTGGTTGCATGAGTATATAATATATTCTGGCGCTTAAAAAGGTCCTTCCATTCCAGTAAGTGAACAGAAGCGGCACCTTACTGAATAACAATGTGTCTGGCACGTGAGTTTTTCCTGTCGCCACAGAAGATACACGTCTCGGGTATAAATCATCTTGATCTCATCGCACAGGCTTTCGTCTGCGACCTTGTTGGGCCATATTTCCATTCCTTTGCACTAGTTTCGGCTTCTCTCTTTCTACCAGCTCGGGCCTGTTATGTCTAAAAGAAAAGGCAGCCTCGGTACACCTCTTCGGCACCGTGAGTCCACGCACGACACACCACTTCTGCTGCTGCTACTCTCAGGCATATGCCCCTAAAAAATTCAAGTATCGCGTCTACCCCCTCGTTTCTGATGTTCAGCTCCCATAAAACGCACCTAGTGGTCCGATGCAAACCGTATACCCACGTTTGGTGTCACGTGAGTGTGGAAGGGGACCAGTCCCCCTCTTAGGAATCCGGCTATCAGCGACATTCCGGTTACAGTCTTAGCGTTAGGATGGCTCCTCCGTGGACGCGGCGACTTGCTTTTGTGAGGCGGAAACCTCGGCTGTTTGCAGGAGCCACGGGATGCTATGAAGTGGGGCCAGGTGAGGGAAAAAAATACAAAATGAACAAGCAAATGTGTATTTTGTCTCAAGGGGGCAGCTGCCTCTCAGCGCAGACAAGGGATGTCATGCTGCCAAGAACCGTACCCAGGGGCAGCAGATTTCCCAGTTTTTCGACAAAACCCAGAATCGTGTATGTTTATAAGAAACGTCTTGATTTTTAAAGGCTGGCCGCTAATCCTATTTCTTTGAAAACACCAAAGCAGGGTAAACAACGCCAGTCTTCAGGGCAGGTCTGGCTTCTGGGCTGCGGGTGTTTCCACGTCTGTTCCTACATCACACCTGCCGCCTCCTGCCCCGGCCGTCTCTCTCGCTGCACCCTGGGACACCCCCACTGCCGTTTACAAACACCCCACGACCCCGTGAAAATGGGGGCATGGAAGTTATTAATCGATCAGCTGGGAGAAAAGCGTTCTTTAATCAGAAAAATGTTCTGATATAATCAAAAGAATATGGGCTGCACGCAGATGTCTACAGCAGCTTCATTCGTCATTGTCAAAACCTGGAAGTAACCAAGATATGCTTTCCTGGATGAAGGAATAAACTGTGGTACACACATACAATGGCATAATATTCAGCACTAAAAATTCATGAGCTATCAAGCCATGCAGATGCAGGGAAGAAACGTAGAGTCCTATTGCCAAGTGAAAGACACCAGTCTGAAGGCTACATGCTATGTTCATCCAACTATACGACATTCTGGGAAAGATAAAACTACCGAGACAGTAAAAAAAAAATCAGTAGTTCTCAGGAGCTGGGGGGAGCAGGGGTGAACAGTTAAACGCAAGGGGTTTCAAGGGCGGTGAACCTGCTCTGTAAGGTGTATAACGGTGGGCACATGATCCTATGCATTTGTCAGCGCCCAGAGCTGTGCAGTAACAAGGGAAAGTCTTAATATAAACTATAGACTCTAGCTATTAATAATTTAGGATGATCAATTTTTCTGTAAACCCAAAACTGCTCTAAAAATAAAACATTAATTAGAATAAAAGGATATCAGCTTAGAATTTGAAGCAAACTAAGCTCCTCTTAAATCCTGGGAGCCTACATGTGTTCTCATAAAAGAATAACACACCAGCCGGGCGCGGTGACTCACGCCTGTAATCCCAGCACTCTGGGCGGCCGAGGCGGGAGGATCGCTTGAGCTCAGGAGTTCCAGACCAGCCTGAGCAAGAGCGAGACCCTGTCTCTACTAAGAATAGAAAGAGATTAGCTGGACAACTACAAATAGAAAAAATTAGCCAGGCATGGTGGCGCACGCCTGTAGTCCCAGCTACTCGGGAGGCTGAGGCAGGAGGATCTCCTGAGCCCAGGAGTTTGAGGTTGCTGTGAGCTAGGCAGACACCACGGCACTCTAGCCTGGGCAAGAGAGTGAGACTCTGTCTCAAAATAAATAAATAAATGAATAACACTGCCAACTCTGATGGCGTTTGTGAGGACCGCATACTCTCTCAAAGCCTTTGGATGGGTGTTTAAAATTTCTAACGTTCGTCTTCCCAGCCATAGCATAAGCCTCATCTCTACACGGTAAGGGCATCAGCAGAGGTTTGCTGAATGGACAAACGAGTGAGTGGTCTTGTTCTTAAAGGATAGCGATTCGGTTGCTCCTTAGACTTCTATTTTCTGGCTTGATAAACAAACCCACCACAAGTTTTCCCTCTTTATTCTCCTTTCTAATTCCTTCCTCACCCCTCCTTTCCAATTTCTCCACATCTGGCTCAAGACTCATAAAGACACCTTAAATGTTTACCTTTTGTGGTCAATGGTGCTTTCCCCTCTATTCCTCATCACGGCCCAGGTGTTTGGAAAAGTGACTCTTAACATCTTAACAGAGGAGATCCACCCGCCCCCAAGCACTTTCTCCCCCTGAGGGGTGTTAAGATTCCAGGTGTCAACCTAAGCCGGGTACCCGCTTCATCTACCGAAGCAAATAAAATCAATCAAAGTGAGCACATTTGAATAGTTAATTAAAATCCTGAGATGTAGCATTAATAGAATAATTATCTCAGGTGTATTCAATCTGTTGGTAGCCAAACCTATCAAAAACTAATCAAGAATAATTTGCTATTTGATATTGACATTTTATATTTCTCATTCCTGCTACAGAAAAGCCCATTAAAGAATCTAATTTACTTTGCATTAAACTCACCTTTACAAGAATGGAAATCAAACCTGGCCGGATGATAATAGTGAAACTAGCAAAATAACTGGAGAATGGAGCCCCGCGTGAGAGAGGAAATCAGTCCCAGGCCAAATTCTTTCCAATTGTTGTGATCTTGTTTGCAAAAATACATCTGTTCAGTAGCTGCATGCATATGCGAGGAGTAGGACTAGCTGGAATCTGCACTCCCAGAGCTCCTAACATCTACAAACTTACAAATGTCACCTACAGATGCCGCATATGCAAATGTATGCAAATTTGCTTGTGATTGCCTGTGATTGCCGTGGGGTAGGAAAAAAAAAATACTGGACTTGTTCATAAATCCGAGGCCTAATTCTTATGAACACAAACTTGAAAGTCCTCGGGTATAAAACTGGAATCAGAAATGTACTACAGCCATGAATAACTGTGTCGAAGTGAAGGTGTTTCTACATGCAACAAATAGAAGGGTCTATTTGCTTCCATCATATCTGGAAAAGTCCTTAATGTTTGGTGCCTTAGTTGATGTATTTTGACCAGGGAAGGCCAGAGTGTATGTGTGTGCGTGCATGTGTGTGTACGTTGTGTGTGTGCACTTGCACACGTCTGCTTTGCTTTGCCTTGTAGTATTGGAGGGCTAACTCAAATCATCGATTTTTAACAGAATTATGAAGCTAAGTCTAGATTCTGCAGCCAAACAGAATCCATTAGCACTGTCTTTGACAGACAAGACCCTCATTTAGAAGCATTGCCTCTCTTGCTAGACTAAGCCGTCCTCAAGCATGTTGTTTTATTTATTTTTAGTTTCCTAGCTCTTAGCATTTTAGAATAGCTCAATAACAATTAAATGATTAAAGAACTAATCAATGGCCTTCATTAAAAACAAAATCTCTGGGATAATGACTGAAAATCAGGGTAAAAAAAAAAAAAAGAGTATGATTTCCAAAAGTAGAAGGGGAAGAAAAATGGAAAGAGAGAAAAATATCATCCACAAAAAAGAGGCAAAAAAAAAAAAGAAGAAATAAAATAAGCTTTAAAAGCCTGGGTAAATAGAAAGCAAAAATAAATAATAAATGAATAAAGCACAAAAGGAATGAATTCAAATATACTGGTGATGAGAACCCATGCAAATAATTAAATTCTGCAGTTAAAAGACTAATGTTTTCAGATTTTAAAAAATTGAAAAATAATGGCATGGGAAGACTGAAAATAAAAGATTGGAAAGTTATATGCTAATTGAATCCTAACCAAAGGAACGTTGGTGTGGATATATAACCATCAAGCAAAGCAAACTTTAAAGCACGAAGTATTCGTAGACATAAAAACGGTCTCTACTTAGCTATCGAGCTAAGTATCTATCCAGATACTTACATTCTCTGGGTGCAAAAATAACCAAAAATTACATGCTTCTAAGACTTTACTCCCCTCCTTGGTTGAAAAACAACATTTTTAGAAATAAGGAAACCCACTGTGTGGAGAATTTCGCCATAGAGTTTGTCCAAGGGAGGAGTTATAAAACCCCATTCTCCGGAAACATTTAAAAAAAATAAATAATAGGGACTAAGTCCATTTTTGGGATGAAATTGTGATTGACAGACTCAAATGTCTCAACAAAGACCCTTGGGAACACATGGAATGAAAGCTGCTGAGTGCCTCGTGGCCAAATTCCCAGAGTTAGCGGGTCAGTCTTCAAGGGACAACTCTTGAAAGAGCCTTCGAAGTAGCGAGCATCTTTCTCCCTGGTGCTTAAATAAGTTTGGCTTCCTTCCACGCACTCATCCCATAATTACGGGCCGCTAACACACGCCGTCCGTGCAGCACCTGTCTTTGGTCGTCTACTCTTTTCCAAGTACTCTATTAGGAGCTAAGATAAGAAGCAAACAAAACACACACAGTCCGGTCTCTGCCCTTGTGACACATGGACGCTGGTGAGGAAGATAGATCTTAATCAAATAATTACACAAATAAATATAAAACTTTTATCCGTGACAAGTGCTACGAAGGAGAGATAAAAAATAAGCCAAAGGGCTGCCGCTGGGAGGTTGTCTTTTTAGGACAAGGCGGGGGTGGCTTCTCCAGGGAGTGGAGCTGCATCAGAGACGTAAAGGGTTAACGGGGGTCGCTAGGGTGACGGGAGGGAGAGGGGCTCCGGGTGGAGGAAACAGCAGGTGCAAAGAACCCCGGTAGGAGAGGGCAGGCGTGCAGAGATGCTAAAGACAAAGGAGAGTGTCCCACGAGGTGTGGACAGAGAATGGGAAGTGGCTCCAGCTCTCTGAGCCCTGTGGAAGGACTTTGCTATTCTCAGGTGTTGGAAAATGATAGAACTTGGTATTTTGGGGGTTGGTGGTGGGCAGAGGGGACTGAGAGATGGGAAAGACATTTTTTTCCCCCGGCTGGAGTATAAAGAGCAGATTATTGATTAGGATTTAGAGGTGGAGATGTCAATTAGTAAGGCATTTCTATGGCCATCAACTGGTGATATGTCCATGTAGAGAAATATCACTCAGCAAGAAAAATAAGCTACTGATACAACAACAAAGACCAAGCTCAAAACGATCATGCTGAGTGAAAGAAAGTAATCACAAAAGACCGTATATTGTATGATTACACATCTATGAAACTGCCAGAAAATGCAAAACTATAGCAAAACAAAACAAAACAAAAAATAGAGCCAGGGGTTGAGAGAAATAATTGAGTACAAACGGGCATGAGGGATGTTTTGGGAGATGATAAAATATTCTATAACTGAGGCTGGGTGTGGAGGGTCCTGCCTGTAATCCCAGCACTCTGGGAGGATCGCTTGAGCTCAGGAGTTTGAGACCAGCCGGAGCAAGAGCAAGACCCGTCTCTACTAAAAATAGAAAAATTATCTAGGCATGGGCATTGTGGTGTGCGCCTGTAGTCCCGCCTACTAGGGAGGCTGAGGCAGGAGGATCCCTTGAGCCCAGAAGTTTGAGGTTGCTGTGAACTATGATGAGGCCACTGCACTCCAGCTGGGGTCCAAGATTCTGTCTCCAAAAAAAAAAAAAAAAAAACTCTAAAACTGTGTTGCAGTGATAGTCACACAGTTGAATAAATTTAATAAAACACCTCAAATTGTGTATTTATAATAAGTGAGTTTATTATATGTAAATTATACCTAAATAAAGCAATTGTGAAATGCATAACTAGCAGAGAGTAGTCCGTTCCGGAAGAAAAAATATTCAATGCAGTGGTCTGTTCTCAAAGATAAACTAAGAGTGACACAAATTCTAGTTTTAATTTGACTAGAATTTTTATGAAAGTTATGCAGTAAAACCCACTGCGTCACTCTTAATGAAGTATCTCAAATATGGCTTAAGCACACTTAATGTACATCTAATGAGGTTCTTTGGCCAACTAATTATTAAGCATGTTTAATGGAGTTTAACAATTGCATATGAGATGCATAGCTCTTCCTACATAGATTTATCCTTATCAAAATACTTTTAAGATAATGGATTTCACCCACATAGATTGCCTTTGTGAATAAAAATCATTACATTCCTCCACAATAAGAGTACTTATATTTCTATCAGTTATTAAAAACTTATCAATTAACATACAGAAGTCATTACTGTTGGCATTCTTTATGGATTTGTGATTCTGTACGCCTGTAATATTTTAAAGAGCTTTAAATAAAACAGGGAATTCCCCGAGATAGATATATATTTCATTTTGTAAAAGGAGTAGAAAAAATTACTGGTTCTGTATTCGGGGCAGGTGAGAACAAGTTTTGCAGGTTATTATAAATCGGATTTCAGAGAAATGCAGCTTTTTCGAGGCACAAGCTTGGAAAGTCAAATTCAAGCTTAGGTTTATTTTCTTGAGCACACAGAGTAGGTGTTTAGATAAATTCTCTTGGAGCCAGTTTGAAAAGATTAGCTATTTAACAGTTGCCGTGGAGCCTAAGATGAGAAAGGATCGGAATCCTTTACTTGCATGTCATTTCTAAGAATGTTATTACAGACAGATCACGTCTCTTCATGATGGCGTCTCAGATTCCACATTTTCAAAGCTTCCTAGATTTGCAAATGATCAGCAGTATATTCTACGCGCCCGTTCTCTTCAACTCCTTAAATTCTTAGCCTCCTTTCCGCATTGCAGTAAAGGCAGCTAGGAGAAGTGTTATTTCTTGTTTTCTTCTGCAATCACTTTTATGATTTTTTTTCTCTTAATGGCAGACTCTTAGAGTCCTATTTTGCCAGGAGTCAAAGAGAATATACAAATCAAGACCCACGTGGATGCTCGCATCTGACTCGATGTGTGAGAATATGAAATAATCTTTACGGGCTGCGTTAAAGGATTGGGTTTGAACGATGCGCGTTTACATTCGATGTTAATTTTGTTTCTGTTTCGCTTAGAATATCCACTCCAAAAAATTACTCAGGTTGTGACTTTTTAAATATATACTTTACTGGTTTTATTTGAACCCATTGACCCTCAGATAAATAGAGACACGATCATGTAAAAAAAAAAAAAATTAATAATGTCAGTTTCTAATTTTGGTTCCTACCCCCATGTTACACTGACATTTACCACCTTGCTGGTTTCCGAGTTTCTCCAACGTACCAGGAAACGCGTTCTGTAGAATCCATCCTGTCCCCACCAAAAATATGTCCCGTAATGAGGCAGAATGTAAGAGCTTCCAAAGCTGCTATCATGGAACATAATTTTAAGAAGATAAACAATCAGTTGGTATGTGCGGGGGGGTCGAGTATTGGAAAGAGGAATAACTTAGAGGAAACAAACTTTTTTTTAGAAAAAAATTTCAGTAGATTCAGGGGATACAAGTGTTTTTTGTTACATGGATGAACTGCATAATGCTGAAGTCAAGGTTTTTAATGTGCCTGCCACCAGAACCTTTTTCTAAACGCTCTTGGTGACATCCGTTCATTCATTCATTCATTCATTCAGGCACTGTCACCTGCTGCTGCTGATGATTATGTGCCAAACTCTGCAACTCAATGGGATCCACATGTGACCAAGACCCACAAGGTCCCCATCCTCGAGCAGTACAAAATGATGTGGTGTTTTTGTTTTTGTTTTTTGTTTTGTCCTTTTTAATCCTTAGCTGGGCAGCTCTGGGCAGACGGTAACAGAACATGGCGTGGACGGAATGCCATAAAAGAGCACGCTTCATTTTGAAGAAGAGTCCAGTACCCATCTTCATTTTTTTCAAGCCGTGACCTTCATGTGTCCTTCACTCAGCGGGGTGGGGAGGGCAGACTTGACCGCGCGCTGAATCCTAAAATCACAGGTCTGAACGCCCAGGAGGGACCGCACAGTGAGCGAACCGAGGCAGGGTGGCAGAGAATACTAATTTTGTTCCCTTCCCCAGGAAACGGAAGGGTCGACCCGAAATGCGTTTCCATCCTTGGTCAGCACGTTCGGGGCCTTCACCGTCCACGCGTGGACAGCCGTGACCAATCTAAAACCCCAGATTGATTTCGCCCTGCCTCCCAGAATAATCTTAATTGCATCCATCCTCATCTCAATTAGTGTGGGCTGAAGACATGTAAATTCATTTTTGCATTAGCCCAAGAAAAACATAATTAAGAAGTTGTCTGCCGAAGGAAAGGAAAAACAGCCCATAATGTATTCCAGGGCCACACTGCAAATGACTTTTGGGTTTTTCACACAACTGGGGATTAGCCACGTGGCTGTGTTCTCATCAGCATAGATGATCAAGACTCGGCTGCAAGCCACACCGGTAAGTCCTGCTGAAATCCACACGCCCTGCAGGTCAGACGAGGACTTAGGACCACGCAGGGTCACCAACAAGATTCTAAACAAGACCCACACGTAGGTCCACCCGTTTAGTTAAAGGAAGTCTGCAAACAGCCCTTTGATGTTTTTCCATTTTGTACGTCCTTTCCGCGGCAATTGAATTGATTCCTTAGTTTCGTGTATCGTGAAACTGATGGCTTCTCCCAGCCCACAGACGATTCTGTGGCCTTTGACAATTTGACATGCCTTTTTCTGTAGCGCTATAGCAGGAGGATGAGAACCCATTTATTTAGTTAAAGGCTAGGGGCGAAACCTCCCCCGGTTTCAAAGAGCAAATGTCTCCTGACAGCAAGAGGACTCCATCAACAGACAGACATTAAACATTCGTGCCGCGTTTCACGGGTTTGCTGTCGGGAGGCTATAAATGAAGTATAAGTTTCTTATAAACCGTCATCAACGGCCATGGCTGCCAATCTTTGATGTATGTTGAGTGTGCTTAACAGCATTTTTGTCATGTTGTCAGACTTTTCTTATCAGGGAGGGCAGCGAATCACTGGATGTCGTGTTTCTGGCACACAGAGAAGCTTGTTTCTTGAAGAAAGAAAAAAAAGGTTATAAATGAAGCTGAGCACCTACCCTGCGTTCTTCCCATTTCTTACAAATTTCAGCTCTAGCTGCTGGGCTGGGACGATGTTTGCATCCTGAATCGCATGTGCGTTGACAGTCTAGAAGCTTCTAAACAAAGGATCCGCGATTCAAAGCCCCCTGGGGAATCATGAATCTCGAGTGTCGAAGGAGACTTGGACCCGCGTGAGGTGGAGACAGGCCACACGCACGCTGAACGAGGCCCCGGAATTGCGGGAACTTCTGATTTTCCAAGACAAATCAGAAGTCCAGGGTTTAAATGCATCTTTCCCAACTTTTGAATGTCGCAGATCCATTGAAAAAAAAAAAATAGTGAAATCCATACGGCCAAGCAAAACACGTCCCTGGGCCGGATTCGGCCTGCAGAACCCTGGATTGCAAACTCTGTGGCAACATCAGAACCTATTGTTTGTTAAGGGGAAGCACTAAAACCCTGTGCCTTGGAGAATACGATTCCACCAGGAATGGAAGGAACGTAGGGACGAGAGGAATGCGGCACTGGAGGGCGCTACAGGACAGACGGACCGTGACAACACGCCACGTGAAAGAAGCCGGTCACAAAAGACCACACGTGGCCTGAGTCCATCCACACGAGATGTCCGGAACAGGAAAATCCGGAGAGACAGACAGTGGATTGGTGCAGGCCGGGGCGGGGGGAGGGAGTTGGGGTGAGAATATAGTGAGTGACAGGGGGATTCTTGTAGAGGTGACAAAAATGTTCTAGACTTGACTGTGGTGATGTTACACATATCTGTGACTATACTAAGAACTAATGAATTGCATACTTTAAACGGATGAATTATGTGGTATATGAGTTCTATCTCCATTGAGCTGTTCAAACAAAACAAAAAATACCCCGAAAACGTCTATGTGTTGAGCAAGGAGCTGAGATCTCCAGCACCCAGAATCAGCCCACAAAATCCATGGGCGCCAACCCACTCCTCACCCGCCTAGCTTCCTACACACATTCCCCTAAAACTCAATTCGAAAGTTAGCCTTGTAAGTCCTGTCTCTAAAAACTTCAGGCGGACGGTGTGTTCTCCGAAGCACACATCGCGTGCTCTTTTATGGCATTCCGTCCACGCCATGTTCTGTTACCGTCTGCCCAGTGCTGCCCAGCTAAGGATTAAAAAGGACAAAAAACAAAAAAATACATCATTTTGTACCATTTTTTTCTTTTTCTTTTTTTTTTTTTTTTTTTTTTGGAGACAGAGTCTCACTCTGTTGCCCAGGCTAGAGTGAGTGCCGTGGCATCAGCCTCGCTCACAGCAACCTCAAACTCCTGGGCTCAAGCGATCCTCCTGCCTCAGCCTCCCGAGTAGCTGGGACTACAGGCATGCGCCACCATGCCCGGCTAATTTTTTTCCTATATATATATTAGTTGGCCAATTAATTTCTTTCTTTTCTTTTTTTTTTAATTTATAGTAGAGACGGGGTCTCGCTCTTGCTCAGGCTGGTCTTGAACTCCTGACCTCGAGCGATCCTCCCGAATCGGCCTCCCAGAGTGCTAGGATTACAGGCGTGAGCCACCGCGCCCGGCCTGTACCGTTTTTTTCAGTGCTGGTGTCCCGAGATGTCAGCCAACCTCAGCCCCACATTTAAAATCTGACAAATATTGTGGTTTCCCCTGTTTCTTGGAAATTCCGCTTGAAAAACACCCGTCTTAAGAAGAAAATTGGCGGCCGGGCGCGGTGGCTCACGCCTGTAATCCTAGCTCTCTGGGAGGCCGAGGTGGGCGGATCCTTTGAGCTCAGGAGTTCGAGACCAGCCTGAGCAAGAGCGAGACCCCATCTCTACTATAAACAGAAAGAAATTAATTGGCCAACTAATATATATAGAAAAAAAAAAATCAGCCGGGCATGGTGGCGCATGCCTGTAGTCCCAGTTGCTTGGGAGGCTGAGGCGGGAGGATCGCTTGAGCCCAGGAGTTTGAGGTTGCTGTGAGCTAGGCTGACGCCACGGCACTCACTCTAGCCTGGGCAACAGAGTGAGACTCTGTCTCAAAAAAAAAAAAAAAAAGAAAAGAAGAAGAAAATTGGCTTAAAGTCTTACACGCAGTCATGAGCCTTTGTCTGACTACTTGGGAGGGGGTATAGACAACCCTTTATGTGGGGGCCCAGGGTTAATCCAAAGGCCTTCCCCCAACCCAGTTCACTAAAGGTACCTACTGTATACGCTTCACCAAGGGCTTTTGAGGAACCCTATTGATGCTGTGTGTGTTTTTAATGCAGGACATGCTTGCTTTCAGCGGATCCCAAGAACTTCTTGTTGTTAATGCCATTCAGCATCTCCCGTCCCAGTTAATGTGATAAATAGAACTCCGTATTTGACCGCGTCCTCGAGGACGGCAAGACCGCGTGGTCCATTGGTGCAGCCGCTGACGGAATTTAAACAGAAGCGACGGTGACTCGGCCCTAGGGTCTCCCAGAGTTAGAAATTCCGTCTCGGGCGGGTTTCGGTGATGCCGCCTAATCAGCTTAAGGAGTTAATTAAACAGCTGTCACTTAGCTTCTTAATTCCGCAGCTCGAATGCTAACCAAGATTTGGAATTAGTTATGCAAAACCAAGAAGTGCTTTTGTGAGCCCGGGAGATGGCTTCAGGCCGCACGGAATAAAGGCGGCTCTTGTTCCCAGACCGCAGGGTTCGTGGGGTGACGGGGAGAAATGAACTTGGGTCCTGGGAAGACACCGGCCTCTCTGTCGGGTGCGGAGAACTCGGCACGGGTGTGTCATCTTTTCGTCCAAAAGGGACCTCACAGTCGAAGAGGTTGTCGCCTGCTGGGTGACGTCCCAGAGAGGAACCCAGAGGCCCCTGGGCCCTATAAAATAGTGTTTTAGTCGGGCTTTGTAGCTAACTGTGCAAAGCCAGGGCTCGAATCCTTCAGTCTGGGCTCCCTTCCTCCACTCCTGCCTCCAGGAGGCTGAAAGTGATGACAGTAGCATGAGAACACGTGTTTCTGCTTATCACATGCTAACTGTTATTGTAAGTACCTTCCACATAAGCAATCCTTTGCATCAACCCAGTAACATGGACGTTTTACCGATCCCCATTTTACAGATGGGGAAAACTGAGACAGTGCAGTCGCTTGTTTGCTGAGAGTCACAGAGCTGGTAGTTCTGGGGTTTGACACCAGGCTGTCTGAGAGTTAGCACTCCTCATGCTAAGCTCTCCTGCCTAACGTCTCCAACAAACTGTAAAACAGCAGTGCACACTGATTACTTCCACTTGGGGAGATTAATAGAGACGTACAATTGAGTTGGGCCTTGAGCTCACTGTTTTAGGATAATTTTCAATAGCAAGCGCCAGTGGTACAATAAGACATGATTTTTAAGACTTATTTATATTCAGTTTTCAACGCTATGTCTGTTACACAGAGCCAGTTCTAGCTGCACAAAGCCCCGTGCGTGGTGGAGTTTGTTCTCGCTGCTGACATGAAGAAAATCAACAATTTTCCCTCTGTTTCTGCATTTTGTAAATTTCTCCCGTTTCTTTTTTGTTAGCGCATATTTATTAAGACAAACCCTGCATCTAGTAAAAAGAAGTCTGTGCGGCAGGTCTAGAGCACGTATTCATTGGAACAGAGACGGGAAAAATGCTGAGGTTAGCGAAGAGCTTGGCAGGAGTTAAAGGTTATGATAAAAGTAAACTGTGAGAGACAGGAAAAAAGAAAGGCAGCTAGCAGCTCCGGGGTGCACAAAGTATTCTCACGAAGGGAAACAGAATCCTCGCGTGAATCTTAGCCCTGCTGAGTGATTTCCTCCCCCAGGGGATGTCTGGCAATGTGTGGGGACATTTTGGGGTGGTCACAACTGGGGTTGTGGGGTGGGAAGAGGGATGCTGGCAGGTAGTATCTAGCAGGTAGAGGCCAGGAGGGCTGCCGTGCACATCCCACAATGCACAGAACATGCTGGTGGCGAAGAACTACTCAGCGTGAACCTCGGCGCTCTCCAGGCCTCGAAGCCTCCTCCGGGGCAGACACGGCGCGTGTGAGTGCGATGGACTCTTCGCTGGTTTTCAACGCTCAGGCTCGGCCTGCACGGACGGCCTCACTGCGGTGCGGAACACAGCGTTGGATGTCCTCAACCTCGAGAGCACAGAAGCAAAAGGTAGAAACGAGGGAGGCCGGGAGGTTGTCGTGGCAGACGAGCCCCGGGAGAGCTTTAGCAGGGCTGACGTTCTCCTCTTACGGGGCGAGGCAGAGGGGGCGGATCGGTCACCCATTCCTGCCTGGGGACCCACCAGAACGCGTTCATAGCAGCATGACACAACAACAGCCCTTGGTGTCAACTCGTGCCACTCGTGCCGTGGCTACGGGGATCGACAGGCGGCTGCCAAGTGGGCTCCTGCTCAGAGTCTCCTGTTCAGCGCGGTGAGGTGGAGGCCGGGCGTGCTCTCCAAGGCTTTGCTTTACACATCTGCGGGGCGAGCGCTGGGTTTCAGCCTGGGCTGTCGACCGGATCACCTACCGTGGCCTCTGCGCGTGGCCCGGGCTTCCTCACAGCATGGCGCTGGCTTCCCAGAGCAAGTGCCTCCCCCTCTCCCCACCCCCGAGAGGAAAACAGAAACTATGTCACCTTCTAGGGTCTGGCCCAGGAGGTAGCCAACCATCAGCTGCACTGGCGACTGCAAACCTTCGTCACTGGGCCAGCCCGTGTTGAAGGGAGGACCCCCAGACCCCCTGCCCCCCTGCATGGCAGGAGTGTCAAAGAACCTGCAGACGCGTTTTCAAACGATTCGGGGACCAAGACATCATCTCTCCCCCAAACCCAGCTTGACTGAGGTATAATAGATGGGTAGAAGTTGTATACATTTAAGGTATACAGCGTGGTGTTTTGATATGCATATACGCATTGTGAAATGAGTAACGCTAATTAATGCACCATGTGCATCTCACTTAGGCGCCATGTTTTTTGTAGTGAGAGCATTATGATCTACCCTCTTAGCAAATTTCAAGCTTACAGTACATTATTAACTATAGTAATAGTTAATTAGGTCTCCAGAACTCATCCATCTTGTAACTGAAAGTTTGTATCCTTTTACCCTCCAGCCCCCCCAATTCCCCAGCCTGGACAACCGCCCTCCACTCCCCGTTTCTACGAGTTCAGCGTCTTTAGATTCCACATACGTACGTGAGATCACGCAGTTATGCAGCACAGTGTCTCCCATTACAGGTGTTTTTCCTTAAAGTTTTAAATATAGCCAATAGAGAGCTCAAAGCAGAGATATAATTGTATCGACTGAGAAAAGAGAGAGAGCAGAACGAAGTAAGAAACAAAATGTCATCGATCATACCAGCAAGTCAGTGGCTAATGTCTAAAACCGCTACATCAAGAAAGTATAATATAGCATATTATTTAGATGTATGGGGGGAAAAAAACCTTCCATAACATAGTTAGAAGAGTTGAAAACCGTTGCCTGAAGGGAACAAAAATAAGGTTAGGGAGAATGGGATCCCTTCCGAGGCATTTCATTATAAACCCTTTCGCAGGTGTGATATTTTAACAAGGAGCTTGTGGAACCTCGGTCGGATTTTTAAATTCACATTAAAAAAAAAAAAAAAAAAAAAAGCAAGGATGTGTTTCAATGGCTTCAAGACGCCATCCTAGCCAGAAGCAGATGTGAGCAGACCACCAGCCCGTCGTGGGCTCTGTAATACAAAGTCTCGCTGCTTCCCCAAGGGTGAAAGAATTATTTTATTTTATTTCAGTGTGACGTCCAAAATGCAATCATTTCTGCATTCCACACCACAGCTATTAAACCCGGGAGCTGATGTACTTTAAGAGACAGAGCGGCTTATAAATCTGTTTGCGACGCAGGTGCCAAAGTGACTGATGTCCCCTGTTTGTTAAAAGGAGCACACAGGTTGTTTATAGCAACACAGCATTATTGCTAATTAGGCATAGTATTTCTAGGGTCATCTAATAGCTCTCCCGTTTAATGTGGTAGAAATAAAAAAAAAAAAAACTCACAGCCCATCATCACAGCAGCACTTGCTATGTATTTGGGAGGTGGCGGAGGGAAGGCTGGAATAACAGAGTTTGGCCAAACAAGCAAAACAGAAGGACAGGGTGATTACTCGTGATACTGTTCATTAGGTTATTGATCTTTGTTGGGAAATGAATTGAAAATGGTTTCTAAAACATCAACCAGAGTTAAGAAAACACACTGAGGAATGTCAGATCTCCAATGCTGGCTTAGGCTGGGTCTGCCCAAGCTGGTGGGAACAGAAATCAGAGCAGTTACCCCGGAAGTGAAGGTCTAGCCACCTAGCATGTGTAGGAAATTTTGAAGTTGTATACCTGAGCAATCTATCCCCCTCGCTTGGGGCATAGTGCAGAATTCAGAATTCAGAGAATGTGTGTGTGTGTGTGTGTGTGTGTGTGTGTGTGTGTGTGTGTTTTAGTTCTTGAGGCAGAAGTTGGAAAGTGCGTATTAATCAGGATGGATTAGGCGATATCATGGTAACCAGCTGCTCCCAAATCATGTTGCTTTGAGGCAAGAAAAGCAGAGTCATGACTCCTGCTACCTGTCCTGGGTGAGTCAGCAGGAAGCTCTTCTCCACGCAGGGACCCAGGTAACCAGGCTAACGGAGCCTGCTCCGGCATCTTGTCTCCATGCCGTCTGGAACACGCAGCCTCCTTGGCCACCGGGGCAGATGATGAGAAAGACTAGATAAATTGAGCACGAAAACTTCATCGCTTCGACCCGGGAAGTAATAAGCAAGAGTGACCCTCACATGTGAGTGGCTAGAAGTGCTCACACGTCTCTTGCTACCGGCAAGGACCTGGAAAATGCGAACGAGCACATGGCACAGTCACGGGGCCTGCCTTTGCCTGCCATCGACTGGGATGCATCTCCGTGGCACGCCCACCGACATCCAGCCCCACCAGCCGGGCATCTCTTCGGCTTGGTCCATGGCATTGCCACCCTGTGCTACCTCTGAATATGGTATGTTGTGACAGGAGGAAAAAATCATTTTTAATCTGATCTGGGCATCCGTCTTTAGGCAATATATTTATTTTGCCATGGAATCTAAATTCTCACTTCTTGTACATCCCTTTCACATTTGATGTCCTAGAATTCAGTTAGCCATGGACAAGAACAATCTTATAAGGTGCCATTTCTTCACATCTTTGGGAGGTGGGGTCAAGTGTAGAGGGTAAATAATGCCAATAGCGATAAAATTTTAATTGAAGAGAATGAATAGACTTAGCAGAATATGCCTTCTTCATGGCTGTGTAGTGCTCCGTGGTATACCCATACCACAGTTTGTTAATCCACTCGTGTGTTGATGGGCGCTTGGGTTGATTCCACATCTTTGCGATTGTGAATTGTGCTGCCCTAAACACCTGGAAGTACAGGTGTTTTTTGATAAAACGACTTCTTTTCCTTTGGGTAGGTACCCAATAGTAATATTACTAGATTGAATGGTAGGTTGACTTTTAGTTCTTTGAGGAATCTCCATACTGTTTTCCATAAGGCTTGTACTAATTTGCAGTCCCACCAACAGAGTATAATCATTCCTTTCTCTCTGCATCCACACCAGCATCTGTTGTTTTTGGACATTTTAATAAAAGCCATTCTAACTAGGGTATGGTGATATCTAATTGCAGTTTTAATTTGCATTTCCCTGATAATCAGTGACATTAAGCATTTTTTTTCATATGTTTATTGGCCATTTGTCTATCTTCTTTTGAAAAGCTTCTGTTCATGTCTTTTGCCCACTTTTTAAATGGGGTTGTTTGATTTTTTTTTTCTTGCAGTTTTCCTGAGTTCTTTGTAGATTCTGATTATCAGTCTTTTATCAGATGTGTAGCTTAGTAGGTAAGTTAGCTTTTATGTCCATTTCTTCGAAATGCCCATTTCCCAAGTTTGTTAGACGATGGAAACACATGCTTGGAGGTGAAGGTAGTGGGCTGTGAGCAGCTCTGATGGGATGAGCCCCGACTCCACCAACGCCGGTCCCCAAGCCAACCCCCGCCCACAGCGCAGGGGAGGCTGGTGAATCTGCTGTTGCTCCATTTTATTTGTTTTTATGGGATGTTTGCCCTCCTCTGATGGGGGCACTCAGAGGTTACCACTGCGATGCTTTTGTTTAAAGAGGAAGCCATCAATGCAGCTGACCCTACATTTATTTTTATTTCTTCCAACCTTATTCGTCTATTTTTAACAGATATGGGATCATTTCAGAACCATATATTAAAATGGCAAGTGACCTCCAAAGAGGCTGTAGTGACGTTGGAAGGAAGGAAGGAAGGAAGGAAGGAAGGAAGGAAGGAAGGAAGGAGGGAGAGAGAGAGAAAGAAAAAGAAAAGAAAGAAAGAGAAGGAAGGAAAGGAAAGGGAAGGAAGGGAGGGAGGGAAAGGAAAGGAAAGGAAAGGAGGGAGGAAAGGAAGGAAGGGAAAGGAGGTAGGGAGGAAGGAAGGGAAGGGAGGGAGGAAGGAAGGAAGAAAGGGAGGGAGGGAGGGAGGGAGGGAGGGAGGAAGGGAGGAAGGAAGGAAGGAAGGAAGGAAGGAAGGAAGGAAGGAAGGAAGGAATCAAGGAATCTGTTATTTCTCATTACAAACAATAAGGCAATTTAAATTACTCATCAGCTTAAAATCGATGGGCAATCATGAGAACGCCTCCCTTCCAGGTTGCTTCAGTCAGTGTGGCAATGATCTGTGAGTAACAGAGCTCGGAGAACAATGGTTAAAATGAGCCAGACTTTAATTCCCTCCCAGTGCGTTTGGAAGCAGAAGTGCCAGGGCTCCCCGACGATGCTTCTCACATCCGGGTTCCTTCTCCCCTTGGCTCAGTCGTGGTGTTGGTTCCTCCACCCCACCCCACCCCGGCTGCTGTGACAAGGCAACGCGAGGACTTGTCGACTATAAAACAAGAGAAGTGTATTCCTTCTTGGTCCTGGGGGCTACAAGTCTGGAATCAAGGTGTCAGCAGAGCTCGGGGGGAGGGAGGGTCCCTCCTGCCACCTCCGGCCTCTGCTGGCGGTCCCAGTCCTTGCCGCGTTCCCTGCTTGTGGAAGGAGCACTCCCATCTCTGGCTCCACCTTCGCACTCCGCCCCTGGGCGTCTGTCTGTGTTTTCTCTTCCTACAAAGCCGCAGTCCTTGGGTCAGGGCCCGCCCTCATCCTGTAGGGCCTTGCCTCAACGGATGACGTCTGCAAAGACCCTATTTCCAAACAAGGTCCCATCCTGACCTTCCAGGTCTACATGGATTTTGTTCTCATCAGGAGGGGGTGTATGCAGTGACCAGTGAGGATCATGATTAGCCAGTGGGATGGAGGTAGCGTTTTCTAAATCGATTCTGGGCCTTTATTTCCTAGGGCCCTAAGGGGCCGTGATAAGGTGACCCCGTGGCAGTAAGGCAACTGAGCTTGAGCTTGCAAGGGTTTTCGGGGGTCCGGACATCAGAGCAGTCACAGGTCTTGTCTCAGCCAACGCCGAGGCTGCACGGGTGTTTGCCACGGTCCCCGTGGTCCCGTCCGTCTGAAGATGTCCGTGCGTCCTCCCCATAATACCGTTCCCTCCTGCAGAAAGCAAAGCTGTGCGGGAGAGAAAAGTCTGGATGCCAAAGCGTGGGGAATACGCAGAGGAGGCAGGGGAAGTCGCTGCTCCCCACTGAGAGCTCGGTGGGCGGCACGATGACACCTGCTTTTTGGGGGAGACAAGGAACCCCACACACACATGGGCTCGCAGCTGCCCCGGGTCATCCCAGCGTCATTTCTCCTCTAACCCGAACGTGCGCAAACACCCGAGGCCTTTGATATTTGTTGTTGGCGTGGAGACAGGCCTCACTCTCTACCACGGCTGTGCAAAGCCGTCTTCCCTGAGATGAGTGACAGCAGAGTGACAAAGCCGCCCCGGCCCCCACCCCCACCTCACCGCCTCTTCCTTCCCTTCGTGATGAGTCAGTCTGGGCCAGGGACTTAAAGAGCATTTTCCACTCCTTTTCACAGTGTGACTTGTTCCTTTTGATCCTCACCCTTGAGAGTAAAAAAAAGAAAAAAGTACATATGGCCTTTCTCTTCCCCAGAGGCAGCAAGTAACATCATATACTGATTTCACCCCTTCTTTTTTTTTTTTTTGCTATGTTTCACCCAAAATGAAATAAAATCAGGCTAGGAACCCCACAGAGGAGAGGAAGCGAAAAAATGTGTAGACCAAGGAGCCTCTGAAGGCCGATGCATATTCAGACGGTTTGAGGCGCGGTCTTTGAAATTTAGGAACGTTCCAAACTGGAGTCTTGTCTTTTGGAATTAAAATAATGATGGAAGATAGATATTATTGTATCTAACCGCTAAACCACAGGAGCTAGTTGTAGCGGAGCGTCACCCTCTAAAGGAAAAATGAGATCTTAAATAAGAAATAAAAAGTTAACATAGGGAAAATAGTTATGTAATTTCAGGATGACAAACTCCTGTGCCGTCTGCCGGCAGGCTTACTAACAGGCATTTTGGATTTCACACGAAAATCAAAGTGGCAAGAATCTCTGCAGGGCTGTCGCTCAAAGCGAGGCAGATACAGCCTCACCGAGGCTGCCGTCTAGAAGGAAGAAGATAAAGTGATCGGGTCGCCATTAAGTGAAAGCGAAATGACAGCTGCGTTAGGTGGGCCCCACCCAGCTCCCAGCACCCACCCACCCAGACTTTTTGCTGTTAATCTATCGAGGATAGGACAGACAAGTCGGACCCACAGAAGAAATGCAATGCGGCGTGTTGGTAAAACACCCCTTAGGAACACCACTGCCGTGAGATGAACTGGAATTGAGGAAAGAATAACGTCCTAGGCTGGGACTTGGCCGCTGTAGTCATACAGAGACGCATGGTGGCATGGGGGGCCCTGTCTTTATGTGACAGAGGAGACGATCTCTGCGGGGCAGAGTGAGATGCACTTGCTGGTTCTTGGGGTTCAGTTTTTTTCTATCTGAGAAATGGGCTCGCGTGTGATCTCCCAGGCCCTCACCTGTTCAAAAACCACAAGAATTCCACCAGAGTCGCCGAGGACTGGTGCACTGGAGGGACAGGTGCGGAGGGTGGCGTGCCGCCCGGGGTCTGGGGAAGGCCACCTGCGGCACAGGTGTGCCACGAAGAGAAGGTCGCGTGCTTAGCGTTCGAGGGGCCGGAGAGCGAGAAGGTGGTGCTGTGGATCCCGGTCCCTTCCCCACCGAGTCCTCACCCGTGCACTCAACAGATGTTTCTACCGTTGGCCGTAGCCGGCACCGTGCTAAGTGGCAGAGAGTAGACACAGCCCCACAGCGCTTACGGTCTGCAAGGGAGGTAACGTGCTTGGACCACTGTACGTGGGAGAAAAATACCACCTGTGCTGGTTGCTACCAAGGAGAACAGCTCGGGATGCTCTCGGCTCTGCAAGCACATGACCGGGCAGCTGGGACGTCCCTGGGGACAGTTCTCCCGAGCTGCTCTTTCTATGAAGGAGGAGTTTTGTAGTAAACAGGCATGTTTGGGTGCGTGCGTGTGTGTGTGTGTGTGTGTGTGTCGCGCACGCGTGCATCCTATCAGTGGGGGTGTGGGGGTGTCAATGGACCCGTGATAGCACTGCAGACTCATCTAGAGGCCAGGACCCAGGAAGAGCCTGGGAAATCGAAGGAGGTGGCAGGCAGTGACGGTGACAGAGCACAGGAGGCGAGGCTTGTCCCACAGCCTCTGCGTTGTCTCCCGTGCACAGGACGCAAGGTGGCAGCGTGCTCACCTAAGCACCTTTCCCCATCCCTTCCCCCTCTGGCCAACCGTTGGCTGCTTATTACGTTGGCACCGTTACATTAACACATACGTTTGGGTCTATGGGAGTCCCGCCTTCTCACTTCCCAGCTGTGTGACGCCAGCAAAGCTGCAAAAGCTCTCTGTGCCGTCCATAAAGTGGGAAGAAGAATAATGCCCATGCTCTCAGGATGCCGTGAGGAGGGACGGACGGGTCGGTGTTTGTAAAGCGCGTGGAAGGGTGCTCGACACGTGTTTGCCAAATGCGATAATCCTATCGAATTTGTTCACTTCCTAGTCCCTCCCTCCCTCGTAGCGACCCTGCAGAAGCCGGGTGAAGACAGGTTAATTGTCTCTGGGCCGCCGCGGCCACTCGTGGCAGGTGCCTCGGGCCCGGCTTTCCTAAGCCCGACGGGACAAGCAGGTGCTGTTTGCAGGGCGGCTGAGGGGAGGGGCGCCGCACGTTCCCAGGGCCGGGCGTCTCTGCAGGGATGTGATGGGCGGCTGCGTTTTGTCTTCTAGGAGGCGGAGATCCTGAACACGGCCATCCTCACGGGGAAGACGGTGGCGGTCCCGGTGAAGGTGGTCTCCGTGGAGGAGGACGGCTCGGTGGCCCAGCCGCTGGAGTCCCTGGAGTGCAGATCGTCTGACGAAGACGTGATCAAGGCAAGTTGACTCCTCCCCGCCCAGGAAACCCGCAGGGGAGCTGTTCACCCTGAGCCGCAGATCACATCAAGGCCCGTTATCTTGTGCCTCCCCAGGGCGCTTGTTTATTTTAAGGCAACAGATCCTCCCTGGAAGCCCTTCAGATGTTAGCAGTAATGTCCCTTGCGAGTCACAGGGGTTGGAGTTAACAGAAAGTCCCACCCACACTGACTTCAGTAAAAAAATAAATAAAAATAAAAATTGTCTTGCATGATGGCGAAGTCCAGGCTAGCTTAAGGTTTTATTTAGAGCCTCAAAACATATTGCCGGGAACATTCTCTCTGTCTCCCTCCCTCTGTCTCCCCTCCTGCTTACACTCGTCCTCCTGTTTCGTGAGGATGCCTGACTTCTCACAGAGCTTGCTCTTGTGCCAGCCAGGTGGCCCCTCGTAACTGGCTCTAGTCCGGTAGAAAATAGATGTCAGCTTGCTACGACGTTCCTGTGTACATTCTGGAATGTGTTCCTAGGGGGTCCGGTGAGGTCCCCTCCTTATTCTTGGGCCAAAGCGCCACAACCCAGGGACCCAGAGTCACTGGTTGCCCAAAACCTACATCACATGAACTCAGTGAGGAATCTGGGGAGAGGGATCCCCGAGTCTGATCTGTGTGTGGGGTTACCCCAGAATAGGGCCATGCACTCTCCGGAGCAAAAAAGCGCACACGTCCCCTGCAGCCACTGAGGAGTGGGAGAGCTTTGGGGACCGGGGACCTTTTAGGAACCCACAAAGCCGCATAGGGGGGCGGCTGGTCCGTGCTAAAGCCGAACGCACTTCACACGCTGAGAAGAAGCCTGATTTGGCCTCGAGGGTTCGTTAACAGGTCCCGAATAAGCCAGTATCTACCTAATGTCTTGGAAATACCCACCGATAATCAAAGGAAGATCTGGCGCCTACCTCGTTAGGGCTGAGCTCTGGCGGACTTGTTTTTATCTCGTGACGTTCCAGCCGCATCACGGGCCACCCCTGCGGCTCTGCCAGGCACGTGCCAGCTGGAGATCGGGTGCGACAAAGTTTGACACCGTCTCTGAAGGCGGATCAAAGCAGAGGTTTCCTTTCTGCGAGGGCAGCAAACCGCCGTGGCGGGGAGGAGGGTGATCTCGGGGCTGGGAGTGCAGCGCTTAACAAGCCGGGTGAACAGCTGGGAGGGAGAGAAGACTGCAAAGGCAAGGAAGCTCTTCTGCAGCTGTTGCCAGCCCCCCTGGCGGAGCGCTTTGGTGCCGGGGCCTGATGTCGGGCGGCCTGCTCTTCACGGCAGCCTTGTTCCCGGGCAGGAGGGGTGCAGCGGGGGTTCCCGCCACGCTGGGCAGCTCTCTTTCAGCAGTGCGGCCGGCCCTCCAGTCACCCGGACGGCCACAGAGACAGCCCGGGCGGCGGATGCCTAATTAGCCGCTCCTTCCTTCCCTGCTGCAGAGCCTGTACTCCTGCCTCCTGACGGGCTCTCCTCGTCCCCACCCCAAGAGTGGAGCCAAATGGCTTCGAATATCCGGCTAAGGAACGGAGAGGTGGCAGGGGTTTTTCCTCCTCACTGATCCCCGCTGCCTGCTTTTGAAGGCTTTTCTTGTGTCGGCTGCAGGGAAGAGCGCTCGGGAAGCAGGCCGACCACGTCCACGGCAGCGGTCTCCGCGCGTGAGCTCGGCGCTCCGGCGCGCTAATGCCAGGGCCTCAGGGATTATCAGGGAGCTGGTTTCTCTCAGGTGTTTCATTCAGCAAGGGGGGACGGGTTAGACTTCCTGCAGTTGTCACTCTCTGCAACGCCTCGTGCAGGCAAAGGGGTGGGGCATTTTGAAAGTAAATCTCCAACACTGGGATGGAAGTTGTGGATGCAGAGTGGGGCGATGCCAGCTGCTGTAGATACGGGGGCTGGCCGTGTTTGTCATCACCCGGTGGACACCCAGGGGGGACTCATGGCGGGAAGAGTTAGGGGATGATCAAGTTGAGCTTAAACATTACATAAACGTTGCACGTACGTCTGGCATTATTATTATGATTTTAATCATAGCATCTCATTTGGACAGCAAATAGTGGTGTTCCTCTCCTGGAATTGCCTTCCTAAGGTTGGAATGTTTTCTCTTGCTTGATTGGAAGTGAATGTTTTAGCTAATAAGAAATAAGATTTCTGTTTCCCGTACATAGGCCCGTCTTGTAGCTTCCTCTTCTTCCTTATCAGTCTGTTTCTAAAATCCGACGTATGATTTTGAATTCCTTGTGGGTCATCAGACCCGTGGTGCAGATTAAAGGCAGGTAGAAGGGTTATAGCAATGATAAGAGCAGGAATAGTAATGATTTAATAGTTATTAGATGCTGACTTCATAGCAGGCAAGCGTTTGCTACTTTAGTCCTTGCAACAACCTTATGGAATAGGTAATTATTTTTTTTATCATTTACAGCATAATACATTCATTTTCTTTTTTTTTTCTTACTTTATTTCATTATACATTGACAATTTATAATGGTTTGTATTTGTGGGATAGAATGTGATGTTATGATTTATGAATGCAATGTGGAATAATTAAATCAAGCTGATTAACATATTTTTCACCTCGATTATCATTTTTATAATGAAGACTTGAAATTTACTCTGTTAGCACTTTTGAAATGTGTGTGTGTGTGATATTAATACTATTGTTAGGCCGGGCATGGTGGCTCACACCTGTAATCCTAGCTCTCTGGGAGGCCGAGGTGGGCGGATCGTTTGAGCTCAGGAGTTCGAGACCAGCCTGAGCAAGAGCGAGACCCCATCTCTACTATAAACAGAAAGAAATTAATTGGCCAAGTAATATATATAGAAAAAAAAAAATTAGCCGGGCATGGTGGCGCATACCTATAGTCCCAGTTGCTTGGGAGGCTGAGGCAGCAGGATCGCTTGAGCCCAGGAGTTTGAGGTTGCTGTGAGCTAGGCTGACGCCACGGCACTCACTCTAGACTGGGCAATAAAGTGAGACTCTGTCTCAAAAAAAAAAAAAATAAAATACTATTGTTAACTATATTCAACACGCTGTGCAATAGATCTCAAAAAAAAAAAAAAATCTGAAAGCTTATTCCTCCTGTCTACCTGAGGCCTTGTACCCTGGGTCCAACATTCTCCCGCCCTCCCCGCGCCAGCCTCTGTAACCGCCATTCCACTCTCTGACTCTACAACGACAGCAATAGGTTGTCGTTCCACGTATAAGTGAGAACATGTGGCATTTGTCTTTCCGTGCCTGGCTTATTTCTCTTAACATAACATTCTGCAGTTCCATCCACGTTGTTGCAGATGGCAGAATTTCCTTCTTTTTTTTAAGGCTGAATAACGTTCCATGGAGTATATGCACCACGTTTTCTTTACCCAGCCATCTGGCGATGGACACTTAGGCTGATTCCATATCTTGGCTATTGTGAATAGTGCGGCAGTGAACTTGGGAGTGCAGGTATCTCTTAGATATGCTGATTTCAAATCTTCTGGGTAAACACCCAGAAGTAGAATTGCTGTATCATATGGTGATTCTATTTCAATTTTGTGAGTTTAGTCTCATAGAGTTTTCCATGGTGCTGTGCTAATTTGCATTTTCACCCACAGTGTACGAGGGTTCCCTTTCTCCACATCCTCACTGACATTTATCTTTCATCTTTTTGACAGTAGCCATTCAAACAGTGTGCAGTGATCTCTCATTGTGGTTTTAATTAACATTTTCCTAACGATTACTGATGTTGAGCATTTTTAAAAATATATCTGTTGACCATGTGTAGGTCTTCTTTTGAGAAACATCTACTCTTGTCCCTTGCCCATTTTATAATTGCTTTTGTTTTCCCCCCTTGCTATTGAGTTGTTTGAGTTCCTTATATATTTCGGATATTAACCCTTTATAAAATGAATGGCTTGCAGATATTTTCTCTTCCTGATCTATAGGTTGTCTCTTCGTACTGCTGTTTCCTTTGCTTTTTAATTTGATTCAATCCTATTTGTCCATTTTTGCTTTGGGCATCATATCCAAAAAACCACTGCCCAGACCAGCGTCATGTAGTGTTTCCCCTATGTTTTCTTCTAGTAGTTTTACAGTTTCCAGTTTAACGTTTAAGCATTCAACCCATTTTGGTTGATTTTTGTATATGGTGTGAGGTAAGCGTCCACTTTCATTTTTCTGAGTGTGGATATCTAGTTTTCCCAACATCATTTATTGAAGAAACTATTTTTTCCCGTTGTGTATTCTTGGCACCTTTTTTCATAAATCAAGTGACTGTCCGAGTGTGGGTTCAGTTCTAGGCTCTCTATTCTGTTCCATTGAAATAGGTTTTCCTTTTATCCCTGTTTTTCAGATAAGGGTATTGGAGCACAGAGAGGCGACATCATCAGAGACCCATAGACACAGTTCCCATATCCAAGCCTTTTCTGTCTCCTCCATCACTCTTCTTCCAGGGACAGGGCTGGCAAACCATGCCTGCTGGGGACCAAATTGGGCACGTGTATATATTTTGTATTGTCTGTGGCTACTTTTGTGCTACGATGACAGAGCTGACACATAAAATTTATATAAAATTCTAAGTTTAATATCCATAAATACACTTTCCTTGGAGCACGGCCACATCCATTCATTTACATATTGTCAATCAATGGCTGCTTTTGCACGGCCACCACAGAGTTGAGTGGTTGCGATAGAAATCGTATGGCCTTCAGACTGATTTGATGACTCAGCTCGGAATGGAAAACTGTTGTGGCAGACAAATCTATGCTTAGGCGCGGTCACCTGGGTTCCTCGAGGAGTAGGTAGCACCAGTTTTGAAAAGAATCATTATTTTAAGTGTTATTTCAACATTATTGCACCATCTTGAAAGGCCAAAGAAATCATATGGTCTGAAAATTCTTACTATCCGGTCCTTTATAGACACAACTTGCCAATGCTTGCTCACACTCTAATGGGCCTCTTCTCCATGAGTGATTATTTATGTGAAACACTCCAGCCAAAAATAACTCCTCCGCCATGCTTGCAACCATTCCAATAAGACTTCATACCACCAGATTAAGCCTTAACCTCTCCCTGCTACCCTTCGTTAAAGTGAATACATTTCTAGGTGAAATTTTATGTATAAATTCCCAGAAAACAAAATTTCCATAATGAACATCTTAGATAATTTTTCTCTTTGAAAGGCAAAATCAGAACATGCAGAGAGAGTGCGCCTCCTGGGGGAATGGGGAAATCTGGAAAAATTGGGTCAAATGGGTCAGAGGTGGGCCGACCTTGCTCTATAACCTGGGTTAGACTAGAGCAGCACCAGCAAAAACATCACACGCAAGAGACTCCTCCTGGCACCGTACCCATGGCAGACATCACCAGTCAAATACAGCGCATCATTCTGTCATGCCCAGGCATTGGTCCACCCATCCTTCTCTATACTGTCAATCATGGGCATAAGAGATGAAACCTCTTTGTCATCTTAGACCTAGAAAGAAACCACAAAACCTCCCCACAACACTCCTACCTATGTAGAATTTACATACAGAATATTAGAGAACATTTAGACCAGAGATCACAGCCCAGGAGGATAAAGGAGCCGGGAAATAATTTGAACAAAGAGGACAATAGGGAGAGGTGGAGACCGCAGCAAACTGGGAAGTGCGTGCCCATCTTAGGGTGCAGCTTGTGTAGCACCTGCTGGACTATGGATGCCTGCAAAAGGGTATGGCATGCTGTTCAAGCGTGCAAGCTCTCAAGTCAAACTGCACGGATTTAAATCCTGACTCTGATATCTACAAACAATAAAGACCCAGGGCAAGACATGTAAACCTTTCATTCCTCAGTTTCTTCCATTGTAAAATGCATGTGATTCTTACAACAAATCTCGAGCCTGCATCGTGTTGGAAAATTAATCTATTAGAGTCGCTTCACCCTCGTGTCAATTCACTTATCAGTAGGAGTATGCCTTTGGCCATATTCTTAATTTCAGGAATATCTACACACATCCTCCCCAGGCTTAATTATTTAGAACGCAATAAGTGGGTCAAGGTTAGAAGGTAAAATGAATTTTCCATAAGCTTCTCCCTGGTGCTGTTGCTTTTGATCTTGTCTCCCACCCCCAAATCTGTTCTCCACCCAGGAGTCAAAGCGATCCTTTTAAAATATGGGTCACGTCGCATCACTTCTCCACTCAGAATCCTCCCACGGCCCCCCTGTCTGCCCCAGAGTGAAAGCTAAATTGCTTGCAATTGCCTCTAAGGCCCATGCAGCCCCCCACCCCACCCTCCTCCTGAGCCCCTGCTGCCCTGAGCTCATTCCTGCAACTCTCCTTCCAGCAACTCTCCTTCCAGCCACACCAGCCTTCTGGACGACTCCTGGTGTCTGGACCTCAGGCTGCCTGTGGTCTCCCGCCTGCTGGGTGCACACACGGCTCACTCCCTGACTTCCTTCGTGGCTTGGCCCAGATCTTCCCCGTCTCAGCAGGAGTACCATCTTCCTCTGCATGTCCCATCTCCCTTCTCTGCTGTGTGTGTCTTCATGGAGCTTATCCCCAAAGCCACTGTCTGCCTCTACGAGGGCTAGGGCTTGTTTTGGTTTCGATCATCACCGATTCCCAGTGCCTGGAACACCACCTGCCGCCTACCGAGCTTCCTATCAACGTTTGTTGAAAGAAATAGTCACAGCAGATGAGAACGAAGAGGGCCGTCTCTCTTGGTTGTCACACAGAGGATCCCAATTATCGGGGAATGGGAGGGCTCTTCTTTTCTGTAGGAAAAAAATACATACACAGCTCAGAATAACATTCCCCTCCTTTGGATAAGAAGATGCATGCGTACTTACTCTATGGTGGATTTTCTCTAAACCTTCATGTAAAAAAGTAAAAATATTCCATGGACAATAGATAGAACTCCTTCCAGGCCCAGGGAGAAATATAGAGCGTCAAGACCTGACTTGATGGTTAAGTGTTTAGAACCATAGTAAAATGGCCCTATTAGTCCAGTTCAGGAAAAGGTAAGCACAGGGTAAGAATGGCTGCAGAGTGAGTGCCCTGGCCACAAAGGCAGCAAAACAGGAATAAGTTTAGGATAAAGGGATCCAGCTCTACTTGCTTCTCTATATTTTCTGTTTTCCACCTGGAGAGAAAAAAAAATGGGTCAGAATTAGAATTCTTTGGTGGCTTAAATAAGAAGCAGCAGCCATGGGCCAAGGGTTCCTTTAACAGACACTAGGTTGGTAATTAAAGTAAGCATTGGAAACTTTAAAAAAGTTAATTTCCCAAACCCTAAAGATCAAAATGACAAAAATCAGGCTTTGGAGGCCAAACAATAGATCTGGTTAAAAGAGCTTCAGTTTAAGAGATTTGTAGGAGCAATTTTCACGATAGCTGAATTTTACCTTTAGACTTTAAATCTTATTTTTTTAATGTGATTTTACTGCACTTAACACATTGCAGTCCTCAGTTTTTCACATGTGGACACATGTGACAGGTTAGGAGGGATTCATGACTGGGGACATGTCTTATTTCTGCATTCCTGGACTTAACAGGAGGCTGGTGCATAGCAGTTGCCTAATAAATAATCATTATCCAAATGAATGAATAACAAAATAGACCCAGCTTTGTATTAAAAATTGATAAACTTCCAGTGAAGTATAAAGTGTCAATGCTTTCACTTCCTTTCTGCAGTATTTCCAGTTAAATTGACTTCGTTAACACACGTCTTTTGTGTTTAATGGACTGCTTTTGTAAAATTGGATTTTAGATGTGTTATTTGCTAATTGCTCTGAGGCACATGGAGCAAGATACTATAGCCCAAGGGTTTCTTAACGAGCACCCCCTGGTGGCAGCAGCCCAAATTGCAGGCATACACCTTTAGGTTCCTAGCGTGCCTACCAGGGTGAGACTTGCTAATTCTTCTCCGTTTCTGTGATGGAAATTATGTATCAGACTTTTAGTTCTGTGACTACAAAAACACATTTCTATATGAAGAGGAAAACATATCTACAGCAGGTGCATTAAGGCATGAGTTATATGCCATAAGTCACTTGAAAACCTCTAACTAAACATCAGGCAGTTAAACTCTGCATCGTGTACAGAATGCATGCAATTGGCACAAAGCTGTCATGTCTATGTTTGAGGCCCAGCATTAGAATGGCAGTGTTTTGCATCATGATTTAGGAGTCAAACCTCCCTGGGTGCTAAAATAAGGCAGGCAGCTACCACCTCACACATCCCCTTTAAGATGTATCTGAGTGTATCACATACCCACTGTGAAAACCCCATGTAACATCACAAAATCTCACTAATGGAGACAGTGGTAGATAATTAGTACCCAGCCAGCAGCATGGCCCTGTCCTCTGATATGAGAGAGTTAAAATTAATGAGAGAAAAAAATGGGAAAAATGTATGTGTGCAACCCTAAATTCGAGATTGTACTTATTCAAAAGGAGTATTTTTTTCATTATCAGTCTTTTTTGGGGGTCTTAAAGTTTCTGTTTGATAGGAACCTGCCACAGAGTCTTGATTTTCATTTTAGGGTCAGTTACAGAAGCTTCTGCCATTTTCCCTCTAAGGGGAAAGTATTTGATCTAAGAAGAGAGAGAGGAAAAAAAAGTACCAGGAGGTATAATGAGCATTTGTGACCAAAATTCAAACCCAGCTTAAAGCCCTTCCAAGTGGAACTAGAGATGTGAAACTCCTCACTTTAGAGGTAACAGCTACAGTCAAGGAAGAGTGTCTGAATGTTCCTGAATCCCTTCATTAGGAAATATTCCTAAGCCATATTTCTCATGACAAAGCAACCAGGATGCAGGGCCCCTGGGTCCATTCTAGACTTCTCCACCAAGTCTGGACACAGGTCAGGGCAGCAGGAACCATTCGAGATCCAGCCAAGCATCAGGTTCAAGGGCTGGTGAAGACCAGAGATGAGCAGGTGCAAGTCAGATGCCTTCTCCTCCTGGGACTTCCCACGGGACTGCACGGCCTTCCCCTAGAAGGACCGTCACCCACCTCTGTGGTAAGATGGATTTCGCTCCAGCTCCAATGGCAACAACCCCGTGTGTGGACTGAGATTCTGCGTATCCCTCTTTCCTCATGACGTGATGGTCTCCAGCAAGCACAGACCTCTCCCACCGCTACCCAAATCATCTCTTCTCCTGGCTCTAATTCTGAGGTCTGAGCAGAAGCCACCTGCCTTACTTCTCAGTGACTGGAAGCTTGAAAGAGCGTTCTTGCATCAAAACCATCTCTTCACTCTCATGGCCATCATCTCCAAGCGGCATCGGGCACTTACTTATATTAGTCTGGGCTCCCAAACCTTCACATCAGAGACAGTCACCTACCCTGACTCTGAGGGTGTCCTTTTGAGACTCTGTGTGAATGAATCTTTCGGGCATCCTTCTAATGGCTTCATAAGAAGTCACCTCTCAGGGACTTTCTCTCCTCTCTTTTGGGGAACTGAAAGTCTAACATAGTCCTCTTTAGGACTTCTCCCTTCCTGGTCAATACCCTCTCTTATCTTGCCAGACTACTCTTTTTTTTTTTTTTTTTTTTTGAGACAGAGTCTCACCCTGTTGCCCAACCTAGAGTGCCATGGCATCAGCTTAGCTCACAGCAACCTCAAACTCCTGGGCTCAAACGATCCTCCTGCCTCAGCCTCCCAAGTAGCTGGGACTACAGGCATGTGCCACCATGCCCGGCTCATTATTTTTTTCCTATATATTTTTAGTTGGCCAATTAATTTCTTTCTATTTTTTTTAGTAGAGACAGTGTCTCACTCTTACTAGGGCTGGTTTCGAATTCCTGACCTTGAGCGATCCTCCTGCCTCGGCCTCCCAGAGTGCTAGGATTACAGGCGTGAGCCACCACGCCTGGTCTTGCCAGCCTATTCTTTTGTTGACCAGCGAAGGGTGGGCAGCGTCAGTTCTGTTATAACCTAATGGAACTGCGAGTGCTCCGGGAAAGTGGGTAGTCTCAGCTACCCACGTGCCCAGAAGGTAGAGCAGGTGCGCCAGGAACCTGTTGCTCTCAGCTGTGGCCTTCGTCATCTTATCAGTGAATTCAGATTCTTCAGAGCCACCCTCCAGCAGGTCTGAGGACGTATGATTTTAACAACTCAATTTAGAGGTTTTCCGGGGTGATGTCAGAGCGAAATAATTTCATCAAGACAAGAGCATTTCCAGGGCCTCTGGCTGGTATCAGATATGCTAAACTTCAGAGCAAAGTTGCTTAAGTTCAGCAGTAAGGTGGAGAGATGGTGGTTGGATGGGTGGATGGATGAAGAGACAGGTACATAGATGAATGGTAGATAGAGATACAGAGAAAAATTTTGAGCATTTTCTGAAGAAAACTTAGGTCAACCAACTTTGGAGGAGCCATTTAGAATATTGGACATACTAAATTATCTATGGTAGATGGCTTTGGAAACAACTGGGAAAAACATTCCCTTTCTCGGTGGACAAATTAATCAGGAATGGAACGTGTGTTAACTTGTTTTCACCAGTTTGTATTTGTTTTGTTTTGTTGTTTTCAAGAGTTCTTTTGAATTGAACATGCGGTTCTCTTTCCTGTACTGCACATTTACTCCTGGTGATGACAGGTGACAGAAATCTCCCCTTCTGTGAGAAGAAATGCTTTTCCAGCTGTATATGGTCCTTCATGCCCTGGACAGTCCATAGATCCTCCAGTCCATGCTGTGAGGTAGGGAGTCAAAATGGGCTCCCAGGTCTTCTCTCTCCTGCAGGTAGAAACTGGGAATTCTAACCTGTAGGTTTGTCTTCAAGTTTAATTCAGAGAATATTCTGTAATTTTAAAATATAAATAGGTTCAGCCCAGGTTCAACTCAGCTCGCGGTAATTGGTTTCCGACTTGAGATTCAGAGAAATAATTTCCACCCGGGTTCGGTGTGGTTTGTTTGGCAAATTAGTTCCGTCTCTTCCTGTGCGGGGCTCAGCCCTGGGTCTGCCGGGGTTGTGGTTCCCAAGCCCAGAGCCTGAGGCGGAAGCTCCCGCCCGCCGCCCTCTCCCCAGACGTTCGCCCTTTTCTTTTAAATCGAGCGCGTCGCTTGTCTGATGAAACAGCCAAGGGTGACTGTCTAGGAAAGAGAAAGCGTGCCCAGAGCTCTGCACCCCGACTAGATTAACCGTCTCTGGATGACAGGGAGCCGGAAAGACAGGAACATTAAATAAACAGAAGAGCCTCGGGCATCAGATCACAAGCTGTAGCTTCTTAAAGCGGATTGTGCTTGTGGCCGTGTGAACTTTGGCCACGGAGAGACTAAATCCATGTGGGCTGCCTGCTCCATCCCGAATCCACCCCCCAGCCCTGCTGGGCTGGCTCTCCAGGCTATGGGAATGTCACGGAACGCTCCCAGGAGTCACACAGGACGTCAAGATCAGCTGGATGCCCCGAAACTCAGCCAATCCTGCAAGCAGATGCTTCTGTCTTTGTTTGCAGGCAGCCTGCACAAAGGATACCCCGCGGCCCAGAGCAGCTGTGAACAGCTCCGTCCTCTATTTAAATACGCACACGGGCCCCCTTGAAAGGCAGCCAGTTTCTGGGCTTGGTATTGGTAATTAATACCGGGTAAAGCATTCTGACGGTGAGGAGCGTGGGGTGAGGAGAGACTCCCCGAGTCCCTCCGCCTGCCTCCTTGCTGGCGACCACCCGCCGTCCCTGGCCTAGTTCGGGGCCATCCTGCCCGGAACCGCAGACTCAGTGGTAGCAGGAGCAGGTGGGGGACATGGCGGGGAGCCGAGGGGGCGTGCGTGAGGAACACGCTGTCCTCCCAGCCTGCTGCTGCTGTTTCCTCACTTGCGATAAAAACGTGGTCTCAGACAATTTCGCTGCTACTGGAAAAACAGAAACAAAAAACGCAGCATGAACTCAACGATTCAGGACCATGGACACGTGCCTTCATTCCAGACAGCAGAAGCCGTTGGATCTCCGGTGAAATGAGAGCATGTCCCCGGCTCCAGACAGCCACCTGCCTGGAATGTTTCATTTTTTTTTTTTCTTTATAATCGGTTCATGTTCACTTTCAGTCCAGAACCACTTCATTGACCTAGGTAACTGACACCTCCTCCTAATTGGTTTGCATATCTGCTCTTTAGGTGCCATAGACCCTATCAAATCATGTCCAAACTCTGCTAAAACCTTCTAAAGCTGTCTAATTGTGCCAAGAAAAAATTTCAAGACCATTCTCCTGGAGCCATAGAACCTGACATGATCTGTCCTCATTTCCTGTCTCCATCCCTAACTCAAACCATGTTTGCCTCACTCGCCAAATTCTGGGCACCCTAACACTAAAGCTAACACCTAAACTTAATCCTAACCCCCAACCTTAACTGCTATCCTAACTCCAAACCTTAACCCAAAACCTAACCTCTAACCCTAACCCCAACCATAATCTGAACCCCTAACTCAAACTCAAACCCTAACTCTAATCCCAACTATAACCCCAACCTTAATCCCAAACCCCTAACCCCAACCCTAATCCAACCCTTACCCCAACCCCAACCTTAATACCTAACCCCAACCCCATCCCTAATCCCAACCCTAACCCCAACATCAACCTTAATACCTAACCCCTAAACTCAACTCTAATCCCAACCCTAACCCCAACCATAATCTGAACCCCGAACTCCAACCCCAACCCTAACTCTAATCCCAACTCTAACCCCAACCCCAACCTTAATACCTAACCCCTAACCTCAACCCTAATCCCAACCCTAACCCCAACCATAATCTGAACCCCGAACTCCAACCCCAACCCTAACTCTAACCCCAACCCCAACCTTAATCCCTAGCCCCAACCCTAACCCCAACCCTAACCCTTCTTTCTCTCAGCAGCCAACTCTTGACAAAAGAGGAGACAGAGAAAGTGTTTGGGGGACTTAGCCCTGCCCATTTCCTGTCTGGAATGTTCTTCCTGCAGGTCTGGAAACGGCCTTCTCATTCTTAAAGAACCCTTTCCTGAGCCCCCTCCCGTCTTAGGCTCCCCTCCTTATCCGTTCCCGTTAATTTCCCCCACAGAACTTGACGCTGCCTGGAACTTTCCCCCCGAGACCCACGAAAGCAAAGGCCTCGTCTGTCTCGTAGCCTCACATCCACCATATTCCGAAGGCGCGGCGCACCGCGGGGCGCACAGTAGGCGCCTTGCCTGCAGACGCCGGGCACAACTGAGCGAGCGGGTGGATGGGCGCGAGAGCAAATGCGTGCACAGGGGCCGGACGCGAGTCAGGGCGCGTCAGAGGACGGCAGGCTGGAGGGGACGGCTGGGAGCCGGGATGGCAGAAGTTCTCTGCGGAAACCCCCCGAGCGGCCGAATCGTCGGGAAATGGGCGCAGAGTGAGAAGAAACATTCGCGAATAAGTGCGGCGTGTGCGTGTGTGCTGCTTAAGCACGAGTCGGACACCCTCGAGCTGTGCGTGCTGGGTTCCTGGCCCAGAGAGCGTGGTCGAAACCCGGCCCGTGGCAGTGTCCAGCGGGCCGAACGCCGTCGCTTGTGGCCGTGGCTCTGATCTGCCTGGTGCCCCTGATCTTAAAGCCGGTGAAACATAAAAGCTGCCAGGTCTTCGCGCGGCCCAGGTGCATGTTCCACAGAGACACAATCGGGCAGGTGAGCGTCGTGAGCGCGGCAAAGTGAAAAAGCCGATGAGATTTTGCACGATTCTTCCTGGGTTGGTTTGTTGTCCGTGGAGGAAGGAGCAGATTGAGCAGGGCTCGGATCCCCGCCCCCGACCTTAGTGGGTCGGAAATTAAAGGCACAGCAGCAGTGTTGCTCTGCGTCTCTGAGAGTGAATCAACTGGGGGGAGATTGCTCCCGAGTATTCCCCTCCCACAGACGGGACAGTGGATGCCCCCACTCTTGGCTCCCAAACTGGGGAGGCTCTGGGAACATTTTGCACCTTTGCTTTATCAAAAAAAAAAAAAAAAAAGCCGTCTCCGGAGCTCCAGAGGGACCACCCTACCCACCCCGTATCTGCAAAATTGCGGCTTAAGCATAGCATTTCTCACTTTTCACTGTTGGAGCAATGCACGGGGTGATTTCTCACTCTGCTCACTCTGCATCCATTCCAGCTCTGCTGAGGGCTTTCCCAGCCCCCACCAGAGACCACGATGCTTTGGACACACCCAGTTCCGCGTGCCGATGGGCAGTTCCTCTTCCCTGAGTCCCCTGGGCCAGCTCAGCCCAGGTCCGTTGGGCTACGGTCCCAGGGCGGCGAACGTCCTCATTCACACATCTGACGGCGGGCTCGATGACACAGCTCTGGTGTGGTGTGATTTGGGGGCGTATCTTTTACCACCTGGAAGCCCAGCTGGGGCCATTCGAGTAGCGGCCCCGGAGTCCCCAGTGCAGCGAGAGAGAGAGAGAGAGAGAAAACGCCCCAGGTCACGTGCCCTTTGCGAGCGTCTGCTGGTGGGCGTCACACCTGCTGATGTTCCCTCGGCCACCTGACCCGACTCGGGGTCAAGGACTGGAGACATGGGCTTTGCCTCCTGGTGGGAGGACCAGCGAAGCCCCTCGTGGCAAATGCACGCGCACGCAGGCGTGTAAGAATTTGTAGCCGTGTGTGCTGTGATTTGCAAAAGCAGTTTGAGGGATTTTCAACAGCGCTTTTTACTGGCCCCCGTTCCCCACGTGTTTGCTCAAACGTCACCTGAGAGAGGCCTGTGCTGCTCACCTTTCTTAAAAATCACACGTGCTTTTGAACATCTTAGATACTCTCAGTCCCCACGTCCTGATGGGTTCTTTCCACATCACCTGCCACTTTCCCGCACAACAGAACTTCCTTATTTATTATAGCTATTGCTGTCTCTCTGCCCCTCAGTAGGCTATGCCCCCCCATCTGAGCAGGGCTGTCTGTCTGTGTTACTGAATAACGGAGCTCGTCTAGGGGTACATCTCATTAGGCACTCAGGAGGCCCCCAGTACACATTGGTGCTTTTTTTAAAAAAAAAATGAATGAATGCATTGACTTTAGAATCCAACCCACGAGTAAGAATGAGATGCTCATACTTGCGATTTCACTTCCAAGTATTGAATGTCATTTTTACTTTTGCTCAATTAATTCCCCATTTCTTAAATCTTAGCTCGCCTCACCAATCGCAACTTTGCCAACCGGGTGCATTTCAGGACTACAAGTGCTGCACTCGGTGAGGAACTTGCAAACCACGCACCGCGCCAAAGGGAGATGGTCGCCGCGAAGCTCACCCGAGACACTTGAGGGCCTCTCTGGGAGGATTTGTGATTTCCCTTGCAGAGTGCAAGACGGGAGATCTCCCCAGGTGCAGTTTTTGTTCTCAGGCTAAACGCACCTCCATGCCGGGCACTTTACTGCTTAACAGCTGCCACCGGGCAAACGCCCAGGACACGCGTCAGGGAGAGAGTTCTGTTTCCTTAAGAGTTAATCGCTGGACTCGGGCCTTGCACCTGTGGTGAGCAGCACCTGCCGCCGTGGGCTGCCCTTCAGCAGGGCTAATTGCCAGCAGGAAGACGTTTCATGTTCTCTCAGAAAGTCTCAACATGGGTTTTAATTCACTCTAATTAGAAGAAGTGTATTCTCCACGGTGGCGTGTGGTAGAGAGAGTCATCAAAGCAAAGTGGACAGGATACTGCCAGTCCCCGGAGACAAGGAGCATCCTCTCTAGAGAGAGAAGACAGACTCCGTTCTTTGTGTTCTCACTTCTCCTGGAGGTCCTCGTTCTTCCGTGGCCTTGGCCCAGTGGAGGGAACATTTCCCGAGATGCAGGGGTGAGCGTTTGGGGTCCTAGAGACTGCCCATGGCAGCCCCGTGGCGGCCGCATCCCTCTGTTCTTCTACAAAGTAATTGCACTTTGTTTTCTAAACAGTGGGGTCACCGTGCATGTGGATTTGTCATGGAAATCCAACCGCTTGCATAAAATAGGCTTGGAGGGGTAAAATTATGTGGAGTGAAATAACAATTCAATCATGGGGGAGACTATGCCCACCATCCATGCATTGAGGAGCTACCTTGTGGCGAAGATGAGGAGGGAAGTGGGAATCTGCCCTCCCCTTTGACAATCTTCCTTTCCAGGTGCCTTTTGGGGGAGGGGGGGTGCAAACAACTGGCTGCACCTGCGTTTGAAGATGTCCAGTCCCACACGACATGGTCCCTGAACATACGTTTCCTCCGTGGGTCCAGTGTCCAACCAAAGGAACTGTGGCTGATGCACTGTCTGGGAGGAGGCAGGGCTCTGTTGGAATGACTCCCGATTCAGCGTGGCACAGTTCTAGAAAGTTCGCAGGCGTGATGCGAACACGATGCAAGATACACTGCCTTGTGTCCTAACCCCTATAGGAGATTCAACTCTACCAAACCTACAGGGTTTTAGGACATGAGAACAGTGAACATGACAAGCTAAGGATACTAACTCCAGTAAGTTAGGTGGACAAAGTAGCATTGCCTTTGCAATAGCAATCAATTTTGTCAGCTAAGGGGGCTGCGTAGGTACTAAGGCAAGATAGCTTTGCCTTGTTGTAACGATTTCATTTATTTACAGCACTTTACATGATTTGGAATAATTTTCTTATGTAACCTTTCCGTTTAAAAATATTTGTAAGATGGCTAAGGAAATGGAGGTGTGTGGCATGAAGTGGCATCCTGGATATCAGATGGACAATTCAGTACTTGGCATCGGACCCTGGCTCTTGGTGTCAAGTCCTGGCATCCTTTTACTCTAACACACTCCCTCTGCCTCGAGAAAGCACGGCGGCTTTATTTCGGATGGCCTGATTATTACTTTGAGTGAGTATTTATATAACCAGGCTAAGCTTGTTCTGGTCCAATTTTTATTAAAACACATGTGTATTTCCCTCTTCTCTTGAACCATGACTTGACACCAAAATTCTAGTGATTTGGAGATACGGTTGCCTCTCTACCGAACATCTGAAAGCCCCGAAAAAGGATTGCCAATGCTCTTTACCTCCTCCGCGCATGCAGATTGTTAAGAACGCTGAGCATTCGGGGGGCGGAGCGGGGCAGTCCATTAGGCAGGAGCCAAAGCTCCGTCCTACAGATCCGATCAATGCATTAGCCATTACTGACATTCTTAAATATAATCGCGTGCATTACGCCTCGGTTCATAAATGCAAAGTGACAGCTGATGACTTAGCTACAGAAATGATATTATCGAGATGAAAAGAACCCGAGAGGAAATTGAGAATGCAGGAAGAAGAAGGTGATGGGATTGAACATTGGCATAAACATAAATCACTAAAGAAGACGGGTTTGATGCAATATGAAGAGTCAGCAACCGAAGGGGTTAAAAAAAGCTCATCTACTCCTCTGGGGAAGAGTCCTCAGGATGGAAATCCTTGGTGAGAAAAAGTCAGGCTTTGGGAAAAAAGAGCCAGCTACATAGAGGCTGTGTAAGCTTACGTGAGAAATAGCATATCGTCAGGAAATATCCTGTTTTATAAATTTTAGGTACAATAGAAGTATGTCTGGGAGCATGAAGTATCTTAAAAGTAGTTTTTCTTAAAACAGTTCATTTTGTTAGGGCCAGGGCTTACTAACCCTATATAGGCATGCTTCACCCTATTGAGTTTTACAGACACTGCATCTCTCCTAAATTGGAGATTTGTGGCAACCGTGACGTGAGCGAGTCTCTCAGAGCGATTTTTTCCAACAGCGTGTGGTCACGTAGTGCCTCTGCGTCTCAGTTCGGTAATTCCTGCGATATTTCAAACTTGGTCATTATTATTATATCTGTCATGGTGATCAGCGATCTTTCACATTAGTATTGTAATTGTTTTGGGGTGCCACAAGTCGTTCCCATGGAAGACGGCAGATTTAACCAATGCGCGTGTGTTCTGCCTGCCCCAGCGGCCGACCGGCCGTTTGTTTCCCCTCTCTCTCCATCTCTCCCGGCCTCTGTATCCCCCGAGACACGTTTTTAACAGGACACCTGTGCCAAAGAGGGGATGAAAATTTGTGTTTGAAATGAGGCGAAATTCACAACCTTACCACGGCTGCTAATTGTTCAAGTGAAAGAAAGAGTGTCTCTCGTCTCTCACTTTCAGTCGAAAGCTGGGAATGTTCAGGCTTAGGGAGGAAGCCGTGCTGGAAGCCGAGAGCTGAGTACACCCCTCCCCGTGCCAAACAGCTACCCAAGCTGCGAACGCGCAGGAAAAGCTCTTCACGGAATGACAAGTGCCGCTCCAGCGGACACAGGGTGATAAGGAAGCAAAGCAGCCTTATTGCTGACACGGAGAAAGTGTCAGGGGTCCGGGTAGAAAAATCAGTCCAGCTACAACCTTCCCTTAAGCCTAATCCCGAAGCCTAATCCAGAGCAAGCCCCTGACTCTCTGCGATTCTAAGGAGGCTGGGAGAGGTGAGGAAGCCGCAGAAGGAAAGCTGGGAGCCGGCAGAGGCTGGTTCGTGAGGTTGAAGGAAAGAAGCCGTCTCCACAGCGTGCAAGTGCAAGGGGCAGCGGCAGGTGCTGATGGAGAAGCTGCAGCGAGTTGCCCCGAAGCTCCAGCTGAGATCACGGATGAAGGGGGCTCCACACAGCAACAGATTTGCAGTGTAGATAAAACAGCCTCCTATCGGAAGAAGATGCCATCCAGGACTTTCACAGCTAGAGAGGAGAAGTCAAAAGCTGCCTTCAAAGCTTCAAAAAGGGCAGCCTGACTCTCTCGTTAGGGGCTAAGGCGGCTGGTGGCTTTAAGCTGAAGGCAATGCTCATTTATCATTCTGAGAATCCTGGGGTCCTTAAAAATGATGCTAAATCTACTCCGTGCTCTATAAATAGTGCAACGAAACCTAAATAATTCCATGTCTGTTTACAGCATCATTTACTGAATATTTTAAGCTCACTTTTGAGACCTACTGCTAAGGCAAAAAAAAAAAAAAAAAAAATTCCTTTCAAAATATTATTGCTCACTGACAACGCACTTGGACATCTAAGAGCTCTAATGAAAATGCACAAGGAGACGAATGTTGTTTTCATGTCTGCTGACTCCACATACATTCTGTAGACCGTGGATCAAGGAGTCATTTCAACTTCCAAGTCTTATATTTAAGAAATGCATGTTGTAAGGTCACGCCTGCCGTAGACAGCGATTCCCCGGATGGATCTGGCGGAGTGAATTGAAAACCTTCTGGAAAGGATTCATTCCCCAGTCTAGACGTCATTAGGAACAGTCGTCACTCATGGGGGGTGGGGAGGTCAAAACACGGACGCTAACAGGCGTCTGGAAGAAGTTGATTCCAACCCTGTTGGATGACACGTTGAGGGGCTCGGGACTTGAGTGGAGGAAGTCACTGCAGGTGTCGTGGAGACAGCAAGAGGACCAGAATGAGACTCGGAGCCTGAAGATATGGGACTAAACTGCTGCGACCCCCATGATAGAACTTGAACAGATGGGGAGTTGCTTCTTGTGGATGGGCCAAAAAGTGGTTTTTCTTGAGATGGGATCCACCCCTGGGGAAGATGCCGTGGACATCGTTGAAATGACAACGGAGGACTTAGGATAGGCGGTAAACTTAGCTGGGAAAGTAGCCACAGTGTCGGAGAGGAGCCACTCCAATTCTGAAAGATGTTCTACTGTGGGTAAAATGCTATCGAACGGCATCACATGCTGGAGAAATCATTCACGAAAGGAAGAGTCAGTCAATGCAGCAGACTCCACTGTCGTCTTATTTTAAGACATTGCCGCAGCTGCCACAGCCTTCAGCAGCCACCACCCTGATCCACCGGCACCTTCTGCACAGAGGCACGAGCCTGCACCAGCAAAGACATCATGACTCGCCAAAGGCTTGGATGATCATTAGCATTTTTTAGCTATACAGTATTTTTTTTTTGAGACAGAGTCTCTCTGTGTTGCCCAGGCTAGAGTGCCGTGGGGTCAGCCTCGCTCACAGCAACCTCAGACTCCTGGGCTCAAGCGATCCTCCTGCCTCAGCCTCCCGAGTAACTGGGACTACAGGCATGCACCACCATGCCCAGCTAATTTTTTCTATAAATATTAGTTGGGCGATTAATTTCTTTCTATTTTTTTTTTTTTTTAGTAGAGACTGGGTCTCACTCTTGCTCAGGCTGGTTTCGAACTTGTGATCTTGAGCGATCCTCCCACTTGGGCCTCCCAGAGTGCTAGGATTACAGGCGTGAGCCACCGCGCACGACCTATAAAGTATTTTTAATTAAGGAATGTACATTTTTTAGACATCGTGCTATTGCACACTTTATAGACTACAGTATAGCGTGAATGTCACTTTCATATGCACTGGGAAACCCCAAAATTTGCGTGACTCACTTTATTGAGATGTCCGTTTTATTGGGGTGCTCCAGAACTGCACCTGCGGTGTCTCCGAGGTGTGCCTGTGTGAACAAACGATGCCTGGGCTCCCCTGGTTACTCCCTGCACTGCAATCCATGCCCCAAGCCTGTTGGCGAATTAGCTGCTGCTCCGAGGATCTCTGCTGCCGGCCACAGATCTCAGCATCTTTTATTTATCCACAGTTTGCATATGGTAAGAGAGCTCTTGGGAGCGGCTGCCCCCCCTCCACCTCACCCCTGCCCTGGAAGGAGCAACTCTGAGTCAGGAAGGGATTTGGAGAACTCATGATTATTCACGAGGAAGTCGGACCACCTGGACCCAATTAGGCACCGGCTGCAGTCTAGCGTGGCCTGAGGTTTAGACGTGACCACAACCACGGCAAGTGTGAGGTCTGTGGGTGGTAAATGGGTCTTTTTGAAATAGAATAGTTGTGTCTTCAACTTGATGCGTTTAAAAAATATAAGCGGCATATCAAAAGTGGGATTGTAAATATTTTGCTTAGAAGAAAGTTAAGGCTATTTTAGGGAGGAAGGAAGGGAGAGAGGGAGGGAGGAAGGAAGGCAGAGAGGGAGGGAGGGAGGAAAACAGAATGGCAGAAGTAGTATTTAGACACATGGCAAAATAAAAATGTGAAAATGGCATACACAGACGGTTAAAGGTTGCGAAGTCTCATGCAATACATTCCTCATTCCCTTGGTAAGGGCCTCTTGAATGCCCTCTCTCTGTCAGCTCCACTTCTAGATGATAAAAACATTAAGGTAAACAAAAAAAAAATGCATGAAGTAGGTTCTGCTGTTGTCTGTACACGCTAAGAGGGGAGCGTAGCATTTAAAAGGATGCTATCAGATGGAAATAACAGAACAACAGACCAGAAGTGGCTCAGAAGAGGAAGCATGACATCAACCTCGGAGGCCGCCAGCTCTAGACGTGGTTGTGAAGCAAGCCCAGGCCAGCTGCCTGGCAACAACCTCAACTCTAGACCTCCTGTCACATAACGGGTGCCATAGCTCCAGCCACAGCATCCTCACACCATCATGTGTCCCAGTTATGTTTCCTGCCTGGCCACAGCAGATAATGGGTTTGAGATTCCTGGTCCGCAGGACAAGTATAGCATGAGTTCACTACTGTAGGGTCCCTAGAACAGCAGCAGCACCCGAGAACTGGACAGACATGCAGACTCTCGGGCCCCCCACCGCAGACCTACCAAAATCAAAACCTCTGAGGTCGGGGCCCGGTGATCTGTGTTTTTTAACAAGCCCTTCTGGTGACTTGGTTGCTTGTGGAAGTTTCAAAACCACTGCTTTAAGAGATGTCCTGTTCGGGTAAAAAGCAGGCTGCTCTCGGCAAAGGTAAATGTGAAAGGCAGATTGCTAAAAGGACACAGAGTGGGTATCAAGTGTCAGGGCTCTAGGCCCTCTCTTGGCCGCTAGCTAACTATATGATTTCAGGAAGTAAATTAACCTTCCAGATTTTATGTATTTAAATGGTGATGGGCGTGGGGTACAGCTCGGGAAGAGATTTGGTTAGATCTGCGGTTCCCAACCCAGGACGATTCCTCAGCCGGGGGACATTTGGCAGTATCTGGGTACAGTTTTGGTTTCCACCAAATAGGATGGGATGCTACCAGCATCCAGGAAGCAGAGAACAGGGATAGGACTAAGCAACCTGTGATGCACAGGACAGCCCCACAGAACAAAGAATTACCCAACCTCAAGTGCCTGTAGAACCAAGGTTGGAGAACCCTGCATTAGACGAACTTAAAAGCACATCAATCACAGGTCTAGGAATGCTACGACACAGACGAGCTTGCAAAAGCCACACTCTGTATGAGTCCGTATATCTGAAATGTCGAGAATAGGAACATCCACAGAGACAGAAAGTAGACGAGTGCTCGCCAGAGACTGAGGGAGATGGGAATGGAAGTGACCCCCAGTGGATATGGGGTTTCTTTAAGGGCGGCGAAAATGACATAGCGGTGATGATTACACACCTCTGCGAACATCTTAATATTAGAAATCACTCGATCGTACACTTGTAAAGGGTGATTTTTATGGTATGTGAATTATATCTCAATGAAGCCGTTACTGGGGGAAAAAAAAAATGGTATGGATTGAGGAGCCTGAATGGAAGAGTCCCTAATGGAAACCGTAGTTATAACCGTCGGAGAAGGCTGCAATTTTTTCCAGGGCTAATACCTTAACTTTTTGAAAAAAGAACACATTTTCCAAGAATCATCATGACTTTTCCTTCTATTAACTCTGAATTTGTCATTTTTAGCTCAGTGGATATGGCTGTCATTTTTTTTACCTTTCGCTAAAGCTTGGTTATTTTTTCAAAACCGTTAAGAGACGACGAAAGGAAAAGGGCTTATTTTCGACAGCTTTCTTCTTCTTCTAAGGGGCTCGCTCCCTCCATCCGCAAACATCTCTTGACGGTGGCAGAGTGCCAGCCCTATTGCTCCATGCCGTCTTCTGTCTTCTGGGTGAAGGGAAGCTCCTTGAATGTCCAAGATCTCCTTTTTCTTTTCTTTTTTCTTTTTTTTTTTTTTTTTTTTTTTTTAATTTCAGAGTGTATTTTAGAAACACCGAACCCAGGGCTCCCAGTTTGGTCAATCGCCATTCGGATTCACGATGAGATTATGATGATACTACGTTAAAGGCGCGTACCTTATACGTGGCTTTTGTGTAAGGTGGGTGAAAGCCACATCCACAATTTTACATGGTATGTGTTAAAGAAGAGGCTGTAATGGGGGAGATTATAAATCCAGAGGCAGCAGGAAAAGACAAAGGTCCCCCTGCTCTTTTATTCTCTTGTGGGGACGTGAGCTGAGACCAGCGGCGGCTGGCTGCCTGCAGAGGGGCCCTGCGGCCGCTGCCCACCAGGCAGGTGTGGGAGCATCCCTGTTGCTGGTAGGCAGACGGCCCGGGTACCACAGTCTGGGTTTAGGTGCCAGCTGCCCACAGGAGTCGTGCGTGGAGCCGGCGGACACGTAGCTGCAGACGTTGGGTGATGTCTAGCCCTCCTGCTCGGGACAGCAAGACACCCATCCCGTAAGGGGCTGTGAGTGCCACTGGTCCCAGCAAGTCTGTGGTCCGGGACACTTATCAGCAGAATTCCGGAGGTCCCCTTGCTACCTGATCAGCATTGGCCTGGCTTCTAAGATGCCAGGGAAGCCCAGAAGCAGCGCTTGTGTGTCTGGAGTTGACAGCAAAAAAAAAAAAAAACACCCCAAAGATCAATACGGGTCCTTTGCACAGTCCCGGAACAGCCTGGCGGTTTGTGTGTCGGTTATATCCAGAGCTTCCTGTGACACTGGCACATTCTGCTTACATACACATCTGGTTTTGTTTCGTCCCTGCGTTTTAGTAGTCACATAGCGTTGGCTAACTTAGAGTGTTTAAATATTAAATTGGTTGCCAATGTTTAACTACTTGGGTAGTTCAGGTCAGAATCTAAATTTGGGCTCCCCTCGAAATACTAAAAAGGCCCGTAGCTCTCAGCCCACGTGCGTGCGTGCCGGACGTTGGCTGAAGCCGAAATATATCCCACCCTTTGTGCGGAGTGGGGGTTCTCTGCTTCAGCCCCAACGCAGAGTCCAGTGAGAGTCAACAGGTCCCTGCAGCTGCGCCCGCATCACTTATTTTTACCTGTCTACGTCCTGCGGGCGTTCGGGTTTGTGATGCCTGCCTTAGCAGTTATGAAGACCAGGTGCCAAGCCCCGGCTCCCCTAATGATTCTCCCTGTAACTGGGCAACTTACACAACCTCCCTGAACCTGGTTTTCATCATCCGCAAAACAGCGATGATAGTAGCCGCTGTTTCACATGGCGGCTGTGAGAATTAAAATAAGATGATGCCCGGAAACGTGACCACTCGGCCCAGCACATCCAGTGAGCAATGTACGGACGGCCACCTTTATTCACATCACGAGCACCACGCCCGGGGGGGGGGGGGGGGTGGGGGGTCGGGCTTCGCTTTTTGTGATCTAATGTTTTTCTGTACTTACGCGAAGAAAGACGATCTGCTATGGAAAAAGTCTGGGCAGGGGGAGCCAAGGCTCCCTGGGACGGCAAACTTGGTAACATTTTTTCAGTTTCTATAGTGCTTTGTTTTTAACACCGCAGATTATCTGTTCTGTAGGAACAAAAGAAGAAGAAAAAGGAGAAAGGTCTGACATGGCTCTGCCCAGGAACAAATTTTTCTTTTTATCATTAGTCAATTTCCAGTTTAGGTGTAGAGGAGAACAGCCCTATCTTATGTGAAGAACAGTGTGGGAGAAACTAGGCAGGGATGAGTCCCCTTTTTTATTTTGCAGTTGGTATTTCGCTACCCTTGTTTTATCGCACATCTGTCTGTTCATTTGTGCAACCACCGATCCATTGCTCTGTGTGTTTCAAAGTTAGTTGCAGGCATCATCACGCTTCACCTATGAGCACTTCAGATTTCCTATCGTTAATTCGTGTTCAGTATTTGTTTTTAGTTCATTTATTATGTAAGACTTACGTGACACGGTATGCACAGATCTTAGCAATGCCGTGTGATGAGTTCTGGGACACGCACACGCGTGTGTGTCCCAAGCAGCTGTCCAGGCATGGACCACAATGACTGCTCCAGAAAGTTCCGTCGTCTCCCTTCCTGGTCCACCCCACACTCTCCAGAGGCAACCGTTATCCTGACATGTTCGTAGTAGATTCGTTTGCCTGTCCTACCCTTTCATATAAATTATTCAGTACGTATAGAAGACGCGTGCCCTGTCTTGGAGGGTTCTGGAGGGCGGGTGAAGGCACTGCGCACTGCTCACGCAGGGGTGACTCCGGTGTGGCGTGAGAACAGCGTGTCTGTGACCAAGAGGCCATGAAGAAGAGGGTTTTGCTGGAAGACTGTGAAGCTCTTCAAGTTTGTAGATATCTCAGGGCCAGGAAAGGTCTGACCGTAGACGCTGGAGGGGAGGCTCAAACCAGTGCATTCGAATGTTCACGTCAAAGTTGATGCCTGGGGCCTCCCAGCTTGGAAACAACCAGATTGTGTGGACTTCAATATTTACTGAGCTGCACCTGGGGAACAGGGATTCCATCTTTTCCAAAACTGCTGTCTTTTTTCCTCTAGGCAGCCAGTCTTAGCCCAAACAAGATTCTGTGCGTAAAATGTTTTACTTGTCTACCTTCATGTATTTTCCACAATTTTTTTTTCCTAATTTGCAGAGACTCTCCATGTCCGAGGTAAGGGATGCAGCATCAGCTCCTGGCACATGTATGTTGGGCCCACGGTGGGTGTATGTTACTCTGGTCTCGACCACATCCATCGTATCTTCTGTTGTGGCTTTTTTTTTTTTTTTAAATAATTCGTATTTTCCTACTCTCAGGCCCTGTGGCTAGAACAGCTAGCTTCGGAAGTCATGCGTGACCCAGGTGCAGCCAACCAGTGAATTCCTTTCTATCAGGCTTCACTGATTGGTTCATAGATGAGCCAATCACTCAAATCGAGCCAATCAGACTCAGTTCTGGGACATTAGTTTGTATTGATGCGCGAAAGGAGTTCTCTCTCTTCCGTGTTGCTGGCAGAGTAGGTCACGCAACCGAATCCGCTGACGTCCTCTTGCTAGGGAAGGAAGCCAACGTGAAAAGAACCAGCGCTGAGAGACGGACGGAGGGAGGTTCTGTTCCTCCCATCAGAGCCCATCTCCCCGTTCAACAAGTTCTTTTCTCCGCTTTCAACAGTGGGCGTCCCATCCTCACCCCACAGTCTTCTGATCTTCTCTCTCCACCTCTCCCCCCTTGGCAACATCTTCTCACTTCACGGAGAAACCAGAAACTGTGCGGCCGTTCTCACTGCCCTGCCTCTGGCCACCACGGCGGGTCTGGTGGCTCCCGGCCTCCTGTCGCAGAATCACGGTGGCACCTGTTTTTCTGTGAATCCCAACGCCCCTTGTCTTAATCAGTCGTTTCTGTTCTATTCTGCACATTTCATTCGTCTCTCTTAGTGGCTTCCTTCCCCAGACACGTGTACACGTGTTTCCTATGTTAAACAGATAAAACAAGGAATGACCTTCTATGGAAGGTGTCCTTCCCACCACCGCCCACTTCCAGGTTTTTCGTGAACGGGTCGTCTAACACTCCCGGGGTACCTCAGCCCCAACCCGGTGTGGTCCGCTTTATCGCTAAGTTAACGTTGCTCTCACCAGGCTGACAGAACCCATACTCGCTGTCAGAACCAACGAATACAGTTTTCACGCTCATCTACTTGAACTCTCAATGACATTTGACAAAATTGACCATTCTTTTTCATTTTGAAAGACCGCCCTTTCCTGAAATTCCACAGCAGGCTCTTCCAGTGCTTCTCCTCGCTGTTCCCCGCCAGGGGCTCCTCTTCCTCGGGCCAAGCCTTAAAGAAAGATGTGCTTGAGGCTCATTTGGAGGGATTTCATCCACGTGCGCGATTCGATCGCCCCTGGGTACAGCTGTTTTTGCCAACGGACGATTCCCTAGTGTGAAATCCCAGCCCATGCTCATGTTTTGAGTGTCAGTTGTCTGTGCCACGTACCAGCTCGGTCAGCATCACACAGATACGTCAGACTCAAGGTGTCTGAAACCAAATGCTTATTTTCGCTCTAAAACCTGCTTGGATGCCTGCATTTTCTCTTTCAAAACCAAAGAGCCCTTCTTGGCTCCTCCCTCTTCTTAATGTTGCCTCTTTCCCTCTGCAGAACACACATTTGTGCATGCAAACACGGAGTCGGGAATTAAGTGTGATGTAGAGATGGGTACAATTTTTATATATAGTTTTTGTTTTGGTTTTTGGTAGAGACGGGGTCTCGCTATGCTGCCCAGGTTGGTCCTGAACTCCTGGCCTCAAGCGATCCTCCGGCCTCAGCCTCCCAAAGTTTCAGGATTACTGGCGTGAGCCACCGCATCTGGCAAAATTTCCATGTATGTGGTCAAGCAGTTCTGCTCTCTCCACTCCGTCATCCCTCTTCTGAGCTGTTCCACCACCTTTTCTCACGTGAATTTCCCCAACTCTACATAATCCTTTGTCTTCTGAGTGGTCCTGTCTCCACACCACTGTTTCTCTAAAACACGAAACTGACCTACCCTCTCCCAGTCCCACAGCACCTCACAATCTTGCCCTCGCTTTGCTTTAGTCTTGTCCTGTCTCTGCCGCCCTGTCTAGTTCTACTTCTCTGGCCAAACTGGACTAAAACTCCACGAGTGGGCCGTGCTAAAACCCTCCCTCCCCCTGACTGGGCCCCTTCCCTAAGAGATAGCATCTAGCAGTCCAGCAAAGGGGGTTGGCAGCTGCAGAGGAAAAACCACTGAAACTACATACATCATAACATTTGAGAAATAAGACTCATTATGATTATCCAAGAGGCCGCATTATATTCCCAATAAGCATGACGATTTCAAAGTTACATAGGCATCACGAAGACCAGATGGTCTGTGGTTTTGCATTCAGCTATCGTTCCCGTTTATCAGGCTAATGTTCGTATCGGCTAATGTCATCTTTGTGGAACGCGTGTGTGTCGTTTGCACTGGCGAAGTTTGCCATGTCTGTTGTTTCCACAGCGTGGGCATCATATTTCCAATCCATAAACTAGATCGATGGCTTCACACAGGCTCACTGAAGTGTAAAACTCGGTGATTGAGATAGTAATGCCGGATTATAGCCAGAACGGTGGTAGTAACATAAACAGCGGACAAATGTCAACCTCAGTACGTTCAGCACCGAGACAAGTGAATCTGCAATAGGATGGTGGAGCATTGAAAAGATCAGGGGGTGCTGTGGCTTGAATGTGGCCCCCCAGTTACGAGCTGGACACTCGATACCCAGTTCGACAGTGTTGAGAGGTGAGACCTTCGAGACGTGAATAGGTCATGCTAGCTCTGCCCTCGTGAATTAGGGTTAGGGTCGGGGAATGCAGTCATCTCGGGAGGGGGTAGTCACCGTGGGAGCCGGTTCCTCACGAGGCGATGAGTTTTCCCCCCATCTGCTCTCTTGCTCTCGCCCGCTCTCTGTCCTTCCGTCTTCCTCGAAAAAGATGATGCAGCACGCAGACCCCCGCCAGATTCGAGCCCCTTGGCGTTGGGTTCTCCACCCTCCGGGCCTGTGACAAATGAATTCCTTTGCTTTATAAGCTACCCAGTCTGTCATACTCAGTTAGAGCAACACAAAATGGCCACGCCAGGGTGAAGAGGAGGAAGCATAATGACTCCCCTGAAACCTGGATTTTTATTAAACTGATACAAAGTCACAAAAATGTTTGCAACATTTCAAAAGAAGCACCTGTCTGCTAAACCTGTTACGAATCGAGCAAAAATAATGCCTTTTACACCAAACTAACATCATGGCCAAGGGTAAGGAAAACGAAACTACATAATCACCATCAAAGATGCATGTACTCCTTGCGGCGTAAAACGAGCACAAATTACACTTGCACTTGAGAAGCTTGCAAAGCCACGTGCAAACCGAAGGCCAGATATGCTTGGGGAGAGAGTATGCAGCGTGGCATTGGCAAGTTCCTTTATCGGATGGCATTCTACGCGGGAAAGCAATTGCTTGCATCTGTGTGTTCTTGCAGATGTTTTGTTTCACCCCTGTAAGGAATCACCGATGTGTGTGTGTGTGCCGTCCACGAAATACATGTTCTCAGCACGTATGTTGTGCGTGCATGAGGGAGGGAGGCTCCGTGACTTCACGGTCTGTTCGTTATTTTGTAGTCAGAAATGATACTTCTCGATCTTGTTCCGTGATGCCAGAAAAGTGTAACCATGCTCAAAGCCACACCGAGAATGCGCCTTTTCAGTGGGGTGTGTGGAGAAATGGGCAGTGAGGACATAGCTTTCAGAGAGCCCTCAGCCACACGATATGCTGTGTCCATGGACGCTTCAAGCCATCCAGAGCCATGAGAACCTACAAACTCTAGCTGCCGTCTCTAAGCAGTCCAGAAGCTCTGATTAAAAAATAATAATAATAATTATAATAAAGGCAGCGTAAGAAAAGGAGCCAAGAGTGGATGAGAAAAGTGGCTTAGGGCAGCAGCATCTATTCTGGAGCCAGATACAGACATCACAAGAAAACGTCACAGACAACGTCATGCTGCTTAGCAATGTGCTTAGCAAGGACCATTAGTAGTAAGTTTTAAAATATTGAGTCTTATTTATAAATTTGTGATTTGTGCCCAATCACCAGACACCCATTTAATGGTCTCAGGATGCCAGATGTCGAGGAAACAACGCCCGAAAGCAGAATCCATCTTTTTTTTCTACAACCCTGGGAGTCTCGTATCAGGATGGGGGCCGTGGAGTCAGCATTTGTGGGATTAATGAACACGTCAATGTCCTCTCCTCCCTAGCTCCCTGATATAAATTGCAAAACGTGGGACACTTCTGCCTGTTTTCCGTGGTTTCTAAAAATGTGCGTGAGGGCAGCCTTCGTGGATGTGAGTGACTCGCACAACCCTTTGGCCCCAGTGCCTGGTTCCCCTCTGCACGCTCTCTCCCCACTCCCTTCTCGCAAGCTCTGTCCACTGATCCATCACCCCACAAACACACAGGGCCCCCAGGATGTCTGCAGAGGTGGTCTGTGCACCGGCGTCCATCTGTCAAGCTGTTCTCCACGGCCAAAGAGGAGAAGATGAAACTTCACGTGTCACAAATCTTAAGTACAGGATTAATTACAGTTTCCAAAGATTTTGACGGTGAAAGAGCAAGCAGAATCAAATACGCGTTCCAAATGCTCTTGCCTGGAACACACGGCAATCTCGGCCATACTGTGTCACCTCCCACTTGCTAAGGCGCTTCACTCCTACTACGTGCATTGGAACGCACAGTAGTCTTGGCCATACTATGTCACCTTCCACTTGCTAAGGCGCTTCACTCCTACTACGTGCATGTCTGGGGTCACCTTCTGGAGCCATGGAGTGATTCCCTGATGGAATGAGAGCCAGAGTCGTCTGGGACACCCAGGAGAAGGTGCAGAACCACCACTGTCCCCCGTCCCCCCGAACCGTTCCAGTAAAATCCACCTGGTGCATCTGCCTCTAGCACTCAGTTTCACCTGAAGTCGGGGGAAGGGACACCAGGAACCCCTGGCCTCACTGCTGGGGGCCACCGTCAACTAGCTGAGTTTGGGGCTTCATGAAAAGCCACCTTCTTCCTGATTTTAGAGTTCTGAAAAGCACTTATTTACTTTTCAGGAGGAATATGGTGTATTTGTTTTGGAGTATGGAAACGCCTCATGCAATCAGCTTGTGAACATCATTGAGGGAGGAACAAAAAACTGTAGGTAGAGATAATTAGCATGTGCAGCTCTCCTTCCCTCTTCACAGCCAAGCCTGGAGTGTTCTGACATTTCCCTGTGACCCGAACTCCGAGCCCCAGCCTCAAGGAGGAGACAGAGAAACCTTCAGAGCATTTATTTCCTTTTGTTTTTCTTAAGGCAGCGAGCTCTGGTTCCACCATTTTCCACCTCTGCATTGTACAAGCAGCACCACGTTTGAATCTTGTGTCTGGTGAGCACCACCTCTCCACATACCACACACGCACCTGCTGTCACTCGCACCTGCTGTCTCCTGTCCTACCCCACCCCCACCAGCGCATAGCCCAGGGCTGCACAGAACACGTGCAGAGCAAAGTCCAAGAAGGAGAAAAGAAACTAAGGCCAAGAACTCAGTGGAGGGAATTTAGGGTGTAGAACCAGCGTTGAAGAGCTGGAAGGACAAAGAGGGGGACATGAGACGAGAGAGACATCGGCCGTGGCGGGAAGCAACTGCCGCTGCTCGGGCTACAAAGACGATTGAAGGACGTGGTGGTGTCTGAGCTCAGAAGACTTGGCAGGAGGTGCCTGGTGGGAGCCGGCATGATGGAAAGGACTCAGCCCCTAAAAGACACACCCAAATCACAGAAAGGAGGAGGCAGAGAAACACCCGTCGTCTCCTATCCTCTATACCTGCCCTCTCTCCAGGGCCTCCGATCGGCTGCACCTACCTGGATGCACCTACCTGGACACCAGTGGACCAGGGAGCCTGGGACATGGTTTTCAAAGCCAGCCATACGGAACCCAGCAGGGGAGAGGAGGAAAGTGACCGAGAGAGCAAATGACCAGCATGCCGGGCCGCCAGGAAATCGTGTCTGAATTTCTGCAGAGCGAGATGAGCCTTCATCTGGGACCACACGCTCTTCCCTGAGATTGCTCCCAAATTCCCTCCATCCGTCGGGGAGTCCTCTCTCATCTCCTGGGGATCAAAATGCCCCACAGACATGATTAAGGATTATGGAAATGGCCCTGCCCAGCAAAACCGCTCACGACTGAGATGCCTTCCGTCAGCAGCCCGGACTCATCTCAGGTCAAATCCAGGGGATTTTTGAGCGGTCTTTTGTGCCGCTGCCTCACTGAGCAAGAGGGCTGCGAGAGTGGGGAGATGATGAGCCCAGATTGCCCCTCCCTCGGCGTTGATTAAAGGACAGATTGGAGACGAGACGGATTTAGGGGCTCTGCCTTGCTAAGCCCTGGGCCAGGGGGACTCTTGCATTGGCAGAGAGATGGAGAAATGTTCTATTACAACACCCTCCGGCATGGCAGGGTCTGGAGGATCTCAGAGAGGAAGCCCAGGCAGCCCATGGAAACCGAGTTTCCTGGTTGTTTGCTTTTAAGCAAGTTGATTTAAAGGTGAGTTGAATCACAAGGTACATATTAACCAAATAATAATATTGGCGGTGCCAGATCTGTCTAGGTGATATGCAAATATTAACAGAGGGGCCGGAGGAGCACAGAAGAGTCACAGCAGAGGCAGGCAGCGGGCATGGAGCAAGACCATGAAAGCACCCCCACCACGCGCTTCCCGCCAGCTGCCGGGGGGAGGGGGGAATGGGAAAGTCTAGTGCATCCCAGGGGAGGGGCTGTGGGAGCCGGGGCATGGACGGGGTCCCCGGGGGGATTGAAGCTGTGCCTGTTTGACAATTCACATGGAAATATTCCAGAACAGTACAATCGTCGGAGCCACGTCGGTGTTTTCCAGCTAGGTGTTGCCCCTGGTGCACGTCCCGATGACGTGCAAATGACACATGTCAGGGAGGAAAGACAGGCCCGGTGGCCTCGGAGATGCCTCGGAAGCCGAGCCGGCAGCTGGAGGGGAGCGTTGGCCCGCGCGGTGTCGTAAACGAAATAACCTGGGTCACATTGCTTGAAACCCAGAACTCCTCCACCAGGAACCTTCTGACCGCCAGGGCAGAGGCAGCTGGTGTTGGCTCCTTTGTCGGAAGGGTGGCAGAGTGGACCTCCTCCCCGTCAAATAGATGCTGGGATGGGCTCTTTTTTGGTTCCAAATGAAGCTTGGAGTTATTTTTTTTTCTAGATCTGTGAACTATGACGTTGGTGATTTGATGGGGATTGCGTTGAATCTGTAAATCACTTTGGGCAGTACAGACATTTGAATGATGTTGATTCCCCCAATCCAGAGCATGGGATGTTTCTCCATCTGGTTGTATCATCTACGTTTTTTGTTTTTGTTTCTTTTTAATTTCAGAGTATTACAGGAGTACAAATGTTTAGGTTGCTGAACTCCCAGAGGAAACTGCCTGGGCCATTCTTGGGACGTTTAACTGGGAGCTGAGCAGCCACCCTTGATTTAATATTTGACATTTTTCTTCCCCGACCTTTATCTTTGCACCACCTGAGTCAGAGCTACAAGCATGTCCATCCCCCAGATGGTGCACACCGCACCCATTAGGTATCAATATATTCATCCCCTCCTCCCCCTCCTACCTACTCGATGCCCTATGAATGTTACTGCTAAATGTGCACTTAAGTGTTGATCAGTTAATATCAATTTGCTGGTGAGTACATGTGGCTCTGGTTTTTCCATTCTTGAGATACTTCGCTTAATAGAATGGGCTCCAGCTCTATCCAGGATAACACAAGAGGTGCTAGATCACCATCGTTTTTTGCGGCTGAGTAGAACTCCATGGTATACGTATACCACATTTTATTCATCCACTCATGTATTGATGGGCACTTGGGTAAGTCTTGTTTTTCTATAACAATTTTGTTTTTGTTTCTAACTTGTGCTTATACGTATGTATACTATGTTTCAGCCTGTAAATATATACAATAATAAACATTAGTTCATACATGTGTTTCAGTATATAGAAACACAAGTACTTATATATGTAAATTTGCATGTGTATAGATGATTACTACATGACAGACTACCCCAAAGTGGCTTAAAACAACAAACAATTTGAGTTCTCTAATTGTAGCTTTATACATACGTGTGTGTGTGTATATATGTGTACACATACGTATACACATATATATGACTCTGCAGTTTGGGCTGGTCTCCCCTGGGGCTACTCGGGTGGCTGAAGTCGTCTGGAAGCCCAGCGAGTGCTGGCTGGTCCCAGATGCCTCAGTCACGTGGCCGGCAGTCAGGAGGGCTGTCGGGTCAGGGCCTCAGCTCTCCCCGTGAGCTTTACCCACGTGGCTAGCTTGGCCTTTGACACATTGCACCTCAATTCCTAAAGGACACACGCTTATCGGGCCTCCGTGCTTATCATGCCTGCTGAGGTCATGTTTGTCGAAGCAAGCTGGAAATCATTTCGACTGAAGCCCAGAGTCAGCGTGGGAGGGGACGGCACAGGGGTCTGGGTCCTGCCAGACGTGGTTCCTGGGGGCCACCCACCTCACCTCTGCCACAGAGCGACGTGCACACGGTGACTCGTGTGCACTTTCCGCGTTCTGCCTGTTCTAGAGTTTTGAGGCTTTCACTGCACGCTGCCTCCTTCCTGCCTCCCACACTTCCTTTCTTTTCTCCCTCCGCTACTCCTTCACTATGTGAGACTCTGCAGGTAAACCCTGCGCCAGGAGCAGAGGATGGTGTAAGAAAGGGAAGAAGACATCCTCTCAGCCCGCAGGTCACTCATAAACTATTTTTGCAGATAAAGGTCCTGGAAGAAAAATGTTAAATATTAAATCGAGGCTGCTCAGCTCCCAGTTAAACGTCCCAAGAATGGCCCAGGCAGTTTCCTCTGGGAGTTCAGCCACGGCCAGGGTCATCGTGGTCCTTTTGCAGGGCTGGTCGCCCTCGCTCTGAAGGGCGTAATTTGGGTTCTCAGATTGCATCGACCTTCAGGGGAGAAAGAAGAACAATGTCAAAGCTTGGGGATTTGATAAAAGGCTTTTCATCTGCATGTGCATGTGCTACCAAGAACTCAGAACTCAAAAATGGCATTTCTCCCCGCCCCCCTTTTTTTTTTCTGCAGTTGATATGAATATAGGGTGGTTGGTTCTGCTGGGCTGTTTCCCAGGGAAACGCCCCGTCATTAGGGCTTGTGGTTTGGACGGACCCACCCAACCTTTTCTGGCACAAGACTGCCAAAATAAAGAATTTCTTCTTTTGGCCACAGTGATTAGTTGAGAGGTGGCCGTGGGATCCAAGCGGGTCCAATGGGACTCAGTCTTGAAAATTAGGAAATTGGGAGAGTGTCTAGACTAGAGCTGCCGGCAGGCGTCTTGCGCCAAAGGGGCTCACTTGCCTGGGACTGTCTAAGACTAGGCAGTGGCAAATAAAGGCAGGAGAGGCACAAGTTC